>JAAXLI020001724.1:0-20010 GCA_014621495.2 Entosphenus tridentatus
ATATGTCTATGCAGCAGAGCAAAGAATCCATTCCCCTGGGAGAATACAATGCCAGTGAATGGAACGCGGTCTGAAAGTCACCGTAAACGTGAACACAATCAGTTAAGATCTGAAATGGTTTATTACGTCCTTCCAATGATTGCTAAGCCAGAATCCATCTTCTCGGTTGAAATTGTCTCTGTGTTTGTATATGTGGATAGCCTCATGAACGAATCTCTCATGGTAGCCAGATGGCTTGGGAAATCATAAAATAATAAAACTAAAACATAATAAAATCATTCTCACGACGTTTCGGCCACAACGCAAGCAGCCGTCCTCAGGTGAAGAACAAGGCTGTCGGACGCTGTCTCTTTAGAAGGTCACCCTCTCTCTTGCCGCATGCACATGCTTTCTGCTCCTCCATTCCCGCGCGGCTTCCCTCACTCTCAATTCCCCACACACTGCTGGTTGACGGCATGCCGGGAATTGGGAGAGCTTCGCCTGCGGCTACCACGTGGCTGACGAGATGGTGGAGATGCAGTCCGGACCAAGGCTTCCACACCGAACCCTAAGTCCTCCTCCTGCCTCTCCTTAAATCCTCCTTGGCGGAGCGAAGCCCCACCTCTAACCACGCCCCCTTCAAAACCTTCTCGATTATTTCCGTACCCCTGAGCTCCGTGCATGAACTTTGGCCCAGATCGAACCCGTAGCCCTGATTGGCTATGACCGATGCGGCAATGCCTATGCAGCCCTCCGTATATCGGTGTGCTCTCTCATTACATCACCCCCCCCCCACCCCGGGAGAAAAAAACTAGCCGACCCGGCTAGGAATAAGGTAAAACCGGATAATGGGAGAGCAATACCGAAGATTCTGAAGAGCATAAGAACAACAATTAACAGAATGTATAAAATTAAACGCGACGAACGCAACACAAGAACGAGTGTGAATAAGAGGAATTAACAAAACCGGCCGGACTTGGAATGGATCCGCAACGCTGGACCGTCCCCAATATCGATGTGTGGCCTCGCTGGCCCTGACGCAGCGGGAGGTGGAAGTGCCGCCGGTGCAGCGGCGGATGTGACCGACGTAGGGCCGGCTCGTGCGGAGTCGTCAGCAGCAGAAGTCCTCAGGCCCTGGGCGGCTGTGGGCGGCAAAACAAAGTCCTTCGGGAGATCAGCCGGCAACTGGGTTGACGCGTCGGACACATCAGACTCCGGAAAGCCAATATTTGGAGATGACGAACCGACACGGGGAGAGAAGAATAGTTTCAACCGGGACGTGTGGACGAACCAACGACGGGATCCTGCCCGGATGCGCACACACTGAAGATGCCGAATTTCCACCAACTCCACAGGCTCCTGCCATGGCCTGTGCAATTTTGGAGAGGTGCCCACAGGCACCTGAGGGCAATGAAGCCAGGCCTGATCATCCACAGACCACGGCATTTCGCGGCCAGACCGTCACGCACAACGCTCATTCCGAGCTTGAGTCTTGGCTGTGCTAATTCGCACTGCCTCCTGCGCCTCAGTAATGCGGTGTATGGAGTCGCGAACATGTTTGGGCCCTTTTACGGCCATCCCCAATTGCGCCCCAATGGGTGCCACTTTCTCCCGCCCATACATAAGAAAAAAAGACGAGTATCTGGTAGAAGCATGTGGGGCCATCCGGTAGGTGGAGAGCATGCCGGGCATATGCAAATCCCAATCAGCCTATTTTCACTGACAATGTGGCAGAGCATGGCGGTCAAGGTACGATTTAGTAGCTCGACCATCCCATCCGTCTGTGGATGGTAGGAAGAAGTCCTGATCTTTTTAGTGCCCAATGCATCGCAAACATCGCGCAGTAGTTTGGACGAAAAATCACGACCTTGATCCGTGAGCAATTGTTCCGGGGCACCCTTGTCCATAATGTAACCATTCAAAGACGCGTCGGTAATAGAGGACGCCGATTGATCTGGCAATGGTCACGCCATTGGCCATCGGGAAAAGTATTCGACTCCCACCAAAAGGAATTTATTGCCCCGGGGGGTGGGTGGGAATACCCCAGAATGTCAAGAGCCACCAACTCGTTAATTCGTGTAACAGAAATAGATCTTTAGGGCAGAATATATTTATGCCGCAGCAGTTTCCGTCGAGCGCAGTCGGGGCAGCCGCAGATAACGTTAGCGATCTCGGCCGTCATCCCAGGCCAAATGTAATCCCTTTGAAGCGTGAGCAAGGTTTTCTGCACGCCCAGGTGCAACAACTTCTCGGCATGCAACACTCGAAGCAATTCGTTGCGGAGCGCAACGGGAACCACCACACGCCATCGGCCAACCAGATCCTCCCTCCACATCAAAAGGCTGTCCTGCAATGCCAGTCGTCCTGCGTCGTCCGCCACAGAGGAGTCAAGCGAGCGATCAGCACGAAGCTGCAACGAAACCAAGGAGTCGTTCAGCAGTTGCTCGCGCACCCATACACACCGTGGAAGATACAAGACGCCATCAGCTGGCCCCGGACTGGCATGCGCCACGGGCTCAGCCACCGTGGAGTTGACAGGACGAGGAGGCGGAGGGACCCGTGTGCACCGGTTGGTGCCTGACGAACATCGCACGGGGAACTGTGTGACAATCTAGAGAGTGCGTACGCATTACTGTGCCGAGAGCCCTTACGGTAAATGACGTCGAAGGAGAACTCCTATAAGGTCTCAAGCCAGCGAGACAGCTAGCCAGATGGTTGCTCAATTTTCAAAGAGTATTGGAGAGCTGCATGGTCAGTACTTACAACAAATTTCCTGCCATACAGGTAAGGCCGATATTGACGCACAAAGTGGACGATTGCCAACAGCTCCCTTCTCGTCACACAGTAGCGACTCTCAGCCGGCAGCAGGACACGGCTTCTATATGCAACAACTTTTTCTACACCATCCTTAGATTGGGACAAGACGACACTAATTCCCATATCACTGGTGTCGTTGTCCAATATAAACAGCAAGGAAAAATCGGGGTAATCGAGCGTCGGCGCAGCCGCCCAATGATCGCGAAGGGCCACAAACACAGCCTCCTCCTCGGGTCTCGATTTAAATCTCTGATTCTTAGCAGTGAGTACGTGCAGAGGTTTGGCGATCGTAGTTATGATGTCTTCTGCCACTGCACTTAAGTGTTTCTTGTTGCTTTCTGTTCTGTGGAGATGTAAGAATATGTAAACTAGCAGTAGCATGTGGAACTTCTGTCGTAAACCTGTGGAACTTTGCAGTACTGAATAAGAAGGATGTACACATTCTTGATCTAGATGTGTGTCGTTGTGTAATGCGAGCAAGAACAGGGTGGTTGCTGGCCTCCGCGACACTCACACGGGCCGGAGTTTTGAGAGGCGGAGCGTGTGGGAGGAGCCACTGCTCACCTTGCTCCAATGGGAGACGGGGTGAACGGGGGGGGGCGGAGACGGGAGCAGGATGGGAAGGAGGAGTCAGGGTCACGTGAGAGGGGGGATATAGGGAGAGAGTCGGAAGGGAGCTGAGGGAGAAGAGTGAAAATAGGGTGGAAGCCACGCTGGCGGTTGAGGGAGAAGTGGCGCCATTGCCACGTGGTCGGGGACCTACGTGCACCGTCGTCTAGCGGTGTGCATGGGCAGCCGGGGCCAGCAGAGTGTGCGGGGTCACACGTAGATAGCGAGCAGGCCAGGAGAGTGTGCGGGGCACACGTAGCAGCGGTGTGGCTGGCGGCGTGTGCGGAGGAGCACACGGAGGAAGCGGAGTAGCGGTGTGGGCGAGGGCCACACGGAGCGTGCGCACGGCGCACGGGAGAGGCAGCGCGGGTCCGGGTGAGGACTAGCGGGGTGCGAGACAAGAACCCAAATAAAGTACGAATGGAGACCTACATCGCCTGACGGAGTCCTTTATTACAGTTGTACTGATGCTGGAGCGCCAGATATATGTCAAGCTGTTGCATATATAAGTGCCAAGTGAGGCCACCTTAAAGTAATTGTTCTGTCCATTATGTGCACCCTCTGGCACTAAATGACAGAATGCACAGGGGTGAAATTGATAGCCTGGTTGGGAGATTTGGCCAAATAACCAGGGAGAGGCAGCGCCAGCTATTTCATAAGATGCAGTATTCACGCTGAGCTCAATAATTTTATGTTAATCCATCCAATTTGCAACCGTTGAGACACAAAACTGAGTAATCAATGTTTTTTTCTGGTGTAGACTACACAAGTGTTTAGTTAATGCCATGTAATGAGTTTGAAGAAGCAGTGCACACTGCATGTGTTAAATGTGCTTCGATATGAGACATATTCAGGCGTAAACCCAACCAATTCATTTGGTTACAGACCGAGAGATATTGTGAGTCACTCTTGAAAATAGCCGACTGAATTATTCTTGAAATACAACCAACGCTGCCTAGGCAAGGATGATGAAGTATACCTTGTAGTAAGTCCGTGTTGCAATGCTTGGTGTTGATTTTTCAGTCTATACTGTTTATGTGACTCGGGGATGAAGTATGGGTAGCCTCTACTCAGGTATTTACCACTACTTGATGTAGCAGCATAGATGATATGCATTTGTAGTGACATCGCGGATGTCACTGTATGGTGCCGGCCCTAGAGGGACAGGGCGTGCGATGTACTCACATTGTGGACATCACGTGTATAGCGACATCGTGTATGTCGCTGTGCAATATTGGCTCTCGCGAGGCACGGCGTGCGATGCATTGTCATCGCGGTGGGTGTAGTATCAGCCCTAGAGGGGGCTCGGTGAGCACTGGGACAGCGCAGTAGCACCACACTTGGCGTGTAGTGCTGACTCTTACAGGATGGAGTGTGGGAGTGTCAGCCATGGGATAAGGTTACCCTAGGCCATGGCACTCAGGTTGACACTGGAAGGCACATGACCAGTAAGATCTACACAAAGGCCCCAGGTAGGGGGCTTGTGGGTGGTCACGTGTCAGGGTAGATCCTACGGGAAGGGTCGAGAAACAGCATGAGGTTTCTCGAAGGTGGTCGTGGAAAAGGGCGGGGCCAGCCATGACCCAGCAACATATAAACCGGGGTCAGCACAGGGACCAGGGTTCAGCGTTGCTGCCGTCATCTGAAGATCCACGATCTACATTCTCCGTCCAAGAAGAAGTCACCAACACGTGGACTAGGACTCCAGCTAGGGTCCTGTCCGTTGTAGCTACTCCCAGTAACAAGCGTAGTTAGCCTGGTGGTCCACCACCATAGGCTATCTGGTGAAGGGGCAGTAACTCCTTTGTGTTATGTGTTGGTATTAATAAATATGTGTTGCCTCCAAGAAGTACGTCTGCGACTCAGTTGCATCCACTACACATATAATGAGTGAGTTCAATGTCCAATTAGCTAACGACTGATATTTTTCTATGTAACAGTTCAAAATATCAGCTCGAGCACTAACTGTTTATGAGCCAGGGTTTACAGTAATCCCCTTGCACGTTCTGGGAGTCTTGGCCCCGTACAGGATGGCCCCACATGCTTCTACGGGATGCTCCTGGTGTTTTCTCATGTACAGGTGGGAAAATGAACCTCCCATTGATGCTCAATTGGGTATCGGGCTCGGTTAGGTAGAGAGCAGCCATGCCCGTTCCCCTACAGGTCATTCTGCATCGTGTCTCTGAAGCTAGGGAAGCGGCCAGAGAAAACACTGCCAAGATACAAGCTTCTAATGGCGTGAGCACGTGCTTCTATGGGCAATCGGGGACAGGGCCTGGTTATACTGCCCTCAGGTGCTGCTGTGTACGCCCCCCAAGTCACATCGGCCATGGCAAGGTCCCGTCGAGGTGGAGGAAGTCAGGAGGCTTCAGTGTGTGAGAATTCAGGCGGGACGTCGCCGTTGGGTCATTCACCCGTCGCGCCTGAAACCATATGTTCATCCCTCTGTTGACAGCTCACCCCCAAGCCCTGTGCGGCCAATGTCTGGTGTGTTCAACGAGCCGGGGAAATCGGCCAAGGATATTGTGCCTTAGGAAAATGCGTTATTCCGACCACAGTTTCCAAGTCCCTGAAGCCCAGGGAACCTCAAGAAGCTGCCACGTGTGATGAACCGCTATCTGGAGTCAGTCAAATTCCTCAGAAGAGTCCAGGGATGAGCCTACCCTTTCAAGGTTTTTGTGCAAGCCCCCATTGCCTGGAGAGGCACAGAAATCCGCCCAGAGCGATGGACTGGCGTCAAGGACCCAGTCAAAGTGTTTACGATTCCGCTAAGCGGATCTCCCATGGTCATGGCGGGTTTTTTTTACATGTGGGGTTTTTCCACCCTAAAAAGCGTGGGGCGTCATGTTATTTTATGCAGTTCGGCTGCCCTAATGTTCGTTGGTTGTCGGGTTGTTTATTTATGCAGTTCGTCAGGCTTAACGTTCGTCGGAGGTCGGGTAAAAGTTTGTATTACTGATGCGGTTCTTTGGCCCTCACGCGGTACACTGTCATTATGAGCTGAGACGGCTGATGTGATTAAAAAAGGGGAGAGGGGTGAGGTAGAGACAGTGTGGGGGTAGAGACAGTGCATGTGTAGAGACAGTGCGGTTTCAGGAACAGTATGTGGCCCTGTGGTCACGAGGAGTAATCACGGAAGAGGAACCATCTGGGAAGTTTGGGAAAGGGCTAGAGGGGTCGAGAAAGGGGGCGTGGCCGGGGGCGGAGGGAGGGCCATGCCGGGAATAAAAGGAAGAGAGACGCAAGGTTCGTGGCTGCCGTGGGATTGGGTCGACTGTCTTGACGCCATTGCTGTCTTCACGCTGTTGCTGTCTTCACGCCATTGCTGTCTTCACGTCATCGCTACTTGCGTGCCATCCCTGGTCCAAGTTAGCTGTGCTTTATCCCCGGCCCAAGTGATCTGTGCGTTATCCCTGTCCAAGTTCAAGTTACCTGCGTGAAGTGCCCTAAATAATAACTAAAAAACCTTTACAGTTCAAGTTGTCCGAGTCATTACACTTATCCTAAATTTCACTAGTATTACATGACGTTATGATTCCTCTACAAAATTTAACCAACCCAAGGTATCGTGATGTCATGATCTCCATTCGGTCCCTCGTCATCTCGTGACATCATCACCCTTCCTCCTTACAACATCACCCCATCCTGGTGTGACATTGATATGCCTCTCAACACCCCTGCATCTCTGATGCCATCAACCCCTTTACCTATTCCAAAACTCGTGTGATGTCATCCCAATGCATTAAAGACAAGCACACACGTGAAAAAGCGTATTATTTCTAGATTTCTCAAGTGTGATTCTATATTTTAGTGCCATCCTTATGTGTCATAGCAATGCAAATGAACGCCAAAATAATAATCTAAGAATCATGTAATTATGTGTATGGTTAATGTGGTATAACTTACACCAGTCAATTCAGCAAACCAGATACTTTATTTGTACTCGATTTTGCATTTACACCAAGCCAAAAACGCATTGCCCTGAATCAGCTGTCGTCCCACAATAACACATGTTCCATTCCCTACTAAACAAAGACAATGGAAACATTTTTACTCATGCTACCTCGGCCAGATCCTAATATTTCAGATTCAACCAATAACTTCTCAAATTATATAAATGGCACTTTTTGATCCAGTATGCATGCTGGTTTTATTACCACTTTCTTTCGTCACCAAATATAAAGATAACTACTTAACATCCGGTATTCATGCAAAATGGATTCATTCTTTTTGACAGTGGTCACATGAGCAGCATTTACTATCAAAGATGATGACACGTATAGCAATGTGACCACACAAACTCACTGCATTGAACCACCCATCCTATCCTCACATGACCAGTCCTATATTAAAACGGAATACCCGTAGCAAGAAACTGTAATTCTAGGGTTAGTCGTAGCATTGATGTAAAGAGCATATAGCTTTACTCCTGTGGCTGACTGAATGAAGCAATTGTGGCATTGGCTCCGCTGTTGACACGCTGCTCTCCATTGGCGAGCTTTGGGGCTTCACGGTACACGCTCATGACCTGCGGGAGAAACAGAGAATGGGTGGTGTTTAAACGTCAGTACTTACAGATAAACAAAAATGATAGCAATCATACCTGGCCAATACCAACCTGATTCCTTATGCCAATCCCACCTTTGCATTGTGATCGATCAAGATAAAGTTGTCATCATCACACCTTGCCATCGCTTCTCCTATTGCAGTTAACACCTAGACCCAAGTTTTACGATGATCTTCCACCAACTTCTGGTTTACAATTTTCCTTTTGATTGCAAACCACTGGACCCAACTTTCAATGCCAGTCTTGGTAACATACCATTATTATCAATCTTATTAGAAGATTGTAAGCCAATTGAAATTTACATTGATATTGACAACATTGACAATTATATTGACATTTTCAAAGGTTATAGCAATAATTACATTGACAGTTCAATGATTTTGGCCGTTGTTTTGACCCTAATATTTAGAGTAGAACGTCGATTATCTGCTGTCTTTGATGACACAATCTTTTGAGTTGTAAGCTATGTTGCATTTATAGACTTGGCTAATGTCTCAGCTATTGAATCATATTTTAAAATAGACCCATATAGCATATTTGCTTCACGTGTATGCAGTTGTTAATCACATATGCATGTCCCCTGAAATGTTCAAATTGTTTATACATTTGCAGTATGTACTCTCCACATCACCGCAAAATAATTGGAACTATACTGCATATAGTTAATGGCAATGCTATTTCTACAGTATTACATGTTAATAGTGACAGCGTTATGATGTTAATAACTTGGACAGTGGCAGCCTAAACACTCACGTTGCTGATCCAGGAGTTGTAGGCTGACACACGGGTGAACACGGTGGGCTTGCGAATCGTGTTGCAGCCCAGAGATGAGACGTAGCTGGTGATTCCCTGCACCACCCAGGCATTGTCCGACCGCTGGCAGTTCAGTGGGCCACCTCCATCACCCTGTGGTGCATAGCAGAGTACAGAAATGCCTCACGTTAACATTGGATCAAGAAGAATTGGATTATGGGAGTGGGTCGCTGTGATAGCAAATGCCACCATGCCTCTCCAAACTTGTGTGTCTTTGCTAGCATGCGTTTGGGCTTTGTAAGAGTGTGGGCATCGAGCTCTTGTAGTAACAGGCGTCTGTGTGAGCCAACACTCGTCAAGTGTGCTTCAGAGCCATGATGCTAAGTAACAGAGAGATATCGCAGAATGCCAAGGCCTGATCCCACCCGTCCCCCAACTCTACTATGCTGCCTTTGTTTTTTCCATGCACATGGCACGATCTGGGAGGGACAACGTGACGAGCGATAGTCAACTAACGCCATGTTGGCTACAGTATTAGCTTATCTACCATATTTTATTTATGTCATCGTCTTAATATCTGTATTTTATTTTGAGTAACTCTCTTAATGTACGTGAATAAAACCGTCAAATTTGAATTTACTATTAGTTATACAAAAAAACTGCAACTAAATTGTCAATAATTAGATATTGACGAATGTGTGGAGCTTTTAGTCATTTATGCTTGTGCACCACTACCAACATAGCATCGCCAACTAACTAGGTTATTGAATGTTTATGCGGAGGGTGCATAGTAAATATTTGAAAAATGCAAGTATAGCAAACTACCGTTATGGCTTTCCTCAAATATTCCCATTGGAAATTTAACGTAATGAATTGACGCGGGTTGGCTCGCGTTGCGCTCCGTACGCACATAGCACGCAGAGCGGGTGCTGCCCCCTGCGCAGATCACGCTGCTCTTCAGGCTGCTCCCCCACCAGCTGGGCTGGCTGCACGTCGCGTAGTCCACCACGGGCAGGCTGGCCTGCTGCAGGGCGCTGGGGAAGGGGCCGCTGGCTGCTCACACGCACAGACAACGTGGAGGTGGAGAGCGTTGGTGAAAGCATCGGAGTTTGGTGGCGTTAACAGGCACTCCCCTATCGAACCGTCCATCTCTCCGTGCTCAAAAGGGAAAAGCCAAATAGCAACACCGCCACCCTACTGGCAGACAACTTCCCACTGTTGACTCTATGCAGAGTTGTGTTCATTGTGTCAACCCTAGAAAGATTAAGGGCCGAGTCAAACTGCAGGGGCAATTCACACGTTGGATTTAAAGCACTCCCCAAAACTCTATCTCCTTCTGTGTTTCATTGACAGTGACTGAACGTTACTTACTGGAAAGGGATCCCCAGCCCGTGACGTAACACGGGTAGTTGTTGGGCAGGATCTGGTTGGCACTGGGCAGGCAGGCCGGGCGCACCGTGCTGGAAAGAGCCACGGGCGACGCAATCTTGAACATGGCGATGTCGTACCTGTGGGAGATCGAGACAGGGGCAG
This sequence comes from Entosphenus tridentatus, assembly GCA_014621495.2. Lineage (NCBI taxonomy): Eukaryota > Metazoa > Chordata > Hyperoartia > Petromyzontiformes > Petromyzontidae > Entosphenus > Entosphenus tridentatus. The sequence goes on from JAAXLI020001724.1 coordinate 10,259, forward strand.
TCGTGATGTGACGCTCAACACCGAACATACAACAAGCAATGGGGATTCATCGCTGTGCACAGGAGAATTCCCTTTAACCCGGGTGATGTGGGGAATATATATCGTGGGATTATCCATGATTTGACTCTGCACTTATTTGTGGGGACAGATTCATGAATAATGGGAAGAATAGGACCACGGGTAATAAGACGAATTGTGGACAATACAGCTTCTGCAGATAATGGAGCCATGAGTAATAGGATCAAATACATGAGTTCTACTCTATATTTTAGTTATTGTATTATCGTAAGCATTGTATGAGATGAAGCAATAGCATTGCGTCTCAACTGTCTGTATCTTTTCAAACACAGAATGGGCATGGGCTGGAAGCAGTGCGTAAGCACAAATCAAGACATCTTATCGCCTTGTCATTAACACTGCTGTATAACAATAAATGTTACTTCTGAAGAATAATTCTTCTTCAGAAGTAACATTTAGTGTTATATAATTAATCATTGCCTGACATTCCAATAATACTTTGTTTTACTGAAAGGCAGTGTCAATGACGTGCTTCGAGAGGGAAATAAATGTCTGTCTCTTTGCGTCTATGTAGAATGTATCTCTACATGTTTGTATATATATGGATATGTATCTGTCTATTGCAACTCGTAATGTCACGGTGTCACGGAAACAGTGCATCCGTGTGCAGTCTCACCCATTGGCCGGGATGCTGGGATTCCAGTAGCTATGCCAGGCGATCAGGCTCAATGCAGGTGTAACTTGCCCCGACTCGGTTGTGGACACACTATGTTTTCCCAGCACCACCCTGTAGCTGTAGCCACTCCTGCACGTTGTGGTGAATGTGAGGAAATAACAGAGCGACGGGCGGTCGTAATCACTTACACCTGTAAACATTGCAGTGAGGAATTAAAAAACAGAAATGGTGCGCGTTACAGCATGGTATTTTCATTGCCACATTGCGGCATCGTGTAAATATCATTGATAGAGGCAGCCTCCTTGCTCCCAAGATACAATGCTCCAACTTTGGTGTCCACAATGTGGTACAGGAAAATACTCTACAACACCTGGGACCCGGTGCAGTTGCACCGCCTGCACACACGATAGCGACGCCACTGGTGCCGTGACTCACGTGTAGCAGCTCGCGGAGGTGAGCACCCATTGACTATCAATGAGAGTTCCTCCACAGTAGTTGACCCATCTTCCTCCAGAGTACCTCTGCACGAGCGCCTGCAATGCACACGCAGAAAAGTGGTTGAAGTTACGGTTTTTTGTCCAATTTCTAAATCTTGCAATACAGTACTAACTCAGCCCTTTCGTCAATCCACTGTCCATTTGACAAGGCCTCATAATGCTAGTCACAGCTGGTTGTGAAGGGGTGGAATCTGGGACTGGTATGGATTTCACTTCCTACTAATATTAGCAGTCGCTGGGAATGTAAACCATGTAGCATGGTTCGTCGCACGCTGCATAAATCACTGCGCTTCCACTATCCCATTATAGTCACTGATTCAATGTCATTGAGAAGAGTGGAAGATCTGAACATTTCATGATGCACACATGCAGCCGTTGTGTCAGTGCACTGCTGGATGATGTCCTCCACGTGGCATTTAGAACAATGGATGCTGCTGCACTGTGATCGACTGACAATGCAGCGTGTGGCTGTGATGGCTGTTATTCAGATTCTGCCATTACCTGCCAAGGCCAGGAGTTAGCGCGAGCCTCCACGCCGTTCACCACGCGGATCTGGGAATACGCTGCAATCCCACAGCTCTGAGCAGACACCTCAGCTGTGAGAAACAAAAGGACACGCGAAACAAAAACAAAGATCCCCGTATAGTCTTAACGAACTGTTGGGGCAAGTGCAGTTAATGAGCACCTATGAAGACCGGTTGCGGCACACGAGGTGGTGGGTTGCCAGCACTACGCCCAGCCACATTTGTTTTCCGAGTGGCGATGTTTACAGATTGTAGCAGGTACTCATTTGTGCTTGAGTCGACCTAGGCGAGGCCCAAGACCGACCTTAATAATCGTCACTGGTGTTGGTCGTGAGCGGTCATTGAACTCGGGTCGCCGGGTCTGTAGCACAGGACGCTTAGCGCTACACTACCTCTCCCATGTGCATACACACTATAGTACACACACAATGATTGTGCTGTGTTTTTGGGTTGTACCTTGTGCATTTTGTGTCATGTTTTATTCCATGTACTAGCAACCTCTTCTATAACTAAGTCCAGTTCCTGAAGAAGCTAGAGCGGTCACTCCACTAAAACAATGTGTGCATGGCAATCACTCACCTCCAACCAGCAGAGCAGCGCAGACGAGAAAGGCGAGCATGGCTGATCGAAGTACTGGAGTTGATTGAAGACTTGGAACTTCTTGTGCACCAGTGTTTCCTTTCCACTGCCGTGTCACACTCTGGGGCCGTCTTGGTTTTTATACAGAATCTGCTGTCCACGTGAACTCTCAGATTACAATCAGAATACTTCCCTATCTGCAAAACTGCCCAAATCAAGTTGTCATGCAAATTACAAATTCATTTTTTTTCCAACATGAAAATTAGGTGTTCTTTTTCTCTATTGGTCAGCAGTAAGGGATATATTGTTTATCCTGCTGATAATACCAAACCAAATTTAAGGACATATTTTTATATCGGTTAGGTTATAGTGGGATACGTGGAGCTGACCGATGGTTGACAGATCTGGTCACTCCCATAAATGAGCTCCTTAAGCAGGCAAGGCTGCGTTGGCTGGAGTATGGAGCCCACATGCCCATCCACTGCATGCCCAAACAGCTTCTGCTTGACTGGATAGAGGAGGCTAAAAGAGCACGGCACGGGTAGATAAATTATGGACTAATACTATATAGGAGGATGTGGAGCTGATCAGACTAGCCGATGACTGCGGAGGAGGCTCGTGAAGGACACGATTGGAGAGTTGGAGGCAGTTGCCCTCCAACAACAAAGGAGGTCAGAGGAGCATCGCCCAAAGCAACGAGTTTAGCGCGAGGTGGACAACGAGATGCATGCGACATTGTGAGTATTTGTGTTTAACTGCTGTGCGTATTGAGTATGTTACATTATTATACAAAATCATACACACACAAAACATACACGGTAAATAAATCGTTCTCATAGTCGTTGCATTCACATATTCGAACCGATGTAACACTTCTAGATTTGAAGCTTTTGTGACTGCAAGGATCTTTCGAAAAAACCTACGATGTAATACTCTCCGTGAATTACTTTTCAACGCGGAAATGATCATCGTAGCAGTGTCAAACCGAATAATGTATTGTCGAAACATCACCCCCGTGTTTTGTAGAACAGACTTAATTTTGTAAACCGTGTGTAAACGAAACACGCGTTCGACTAACACGCGTTGGGCAGGGTTTTCCTCTATTTAGTATTTTTTTCCGGGCTTAAAAAAATCTATGTGTTGGAAAATGTACACCAGAAGTGGTATCATTCTTGAAAAACTACCATCAATATTAAGAAATTCACGTCGATATCAGATGGTGGCAAACTCAAAATCCTGGTTGGTGGCTGACTGAGCTATTTATCTCCTCTCTGGTTGATAAAATTAGTACCACGAGACTGGTAGATTCATTGAGAGACTGGTGAGGTGGATTTACAGGACCGTGTGTAGAAGCGGTCACCAATTGAGGTCAACATTACCAGACACTTGTTTAAGCAGGGAGATACTTCGGCTTGGCACCCTGAGGTCGGCGGCCCAGGGATAGACCTGAAACCTAATGCCAGATGGTGGTGATGATGATAATGAAAATGTTCAATTAGACTTTGACGGTTATGTGTAGAGTCAGCTGTGTGACATTTGGGTGATCTAGCAGAAGGTAGCAAGCATTGTGAGCTGCGGTGGCATTAACGGGATTGACCACAATCATCTCTTGCGTGGCGAAGTCATGAATGGCCAAATTATAGGGAGACAAAAGTGGCCAGGTGTGTACGCGTTTCTATCCATACCCCACTCTCGTGTGTCGTCCTGGCCTCAGCAAGTAGTCAATGACAGTACTTTTCCAAGTCTCTCCGGAAATATTACATTGTAGTTATTTTGTCTATGCATAGAAATGTTTGATTTGAACCAGCTAATTTCTGCACTCGAGCAGGTATTGATGTAAAATTGTTGTTTAAAAGGCATCACCATCATGACTTTCAAAACTGTTTCCCCATTGTCCTCAGGCAAATTTGGTTCATTTGAGGACACATCCTCTAACCCCTCACTGGTATTCATAATAACCTCTCTGTCCTAGTCTAGAATATTCAACTTCCTTTGTTAACATTTGCTTCCTTGACTCTAGCCTATTTCACACAACGGTAGTACACTGACCAGTTTAATGATCAGCATCAGAGTCTATATTTATCCTGGAGAAATCGGATGATCATGTGGAACTTCTGTCGTATATTTGCACTATAGGCGAGTCAGAAAGTTACAACAAACAATAAAAACAACGATAGGAGTGCAAATTATAAGAAAGGTAAGTAAATCACGAAAAATATATACGTAAAATAGATAAAATATATACGTCCAAGTTGCACAAGTACACTAGTTCCCAAACTTGGGCAAGGCAGCAAAACAACAGCTTAAACAGTCCCAGATTACACAAAAACAACAGATGGTCCCTCAATAAAATTGCCTATTAAATTTAACTATTGATACATGTGTAGTGCTGAACTTCACGCGACAGTGTCTTAGTTTTCCTTCGTCAATTTATTTCACCAACATAATTTAACATTGCCCCACATGCTCTCCGCTCGCTCGCCACGTTCCGCCAGCCTCGCTCTCTCCGCGTCTCCGTCGACTCTCCTCTCCGCTTCCCCCGTCACAGTTCAGCCGCTCTCCCGCGGCTCTCCCGCCTCTCTGCAGCCGCTCTCTATTGGCTTCTCCGTCACACTCCAGCCGCTTTCTGCTGGCTTCGCCGTCACACTCTACGCTACTCTACGCGTCGCTCATTCCGCAGTTACCCTGTACTTCTCCACTGCTACCCTATACTTCTCCACTGCTACCCTATACTTCTCCACTGCTACCCTATACTTCTCCACTGCTTCAGCTCCAACCATCTTCTTCTCCTCCCAGGCGCGAACCCCCGTCAGATCCAACTCCCCTGTATTTATGCCCGACCCAATTAACTTCCAATTGATTAATCGGCGTCCTTCCGACACCCCCGCTCCTAGCCCCCCTCCGCCACCTGTTGTTTTTCCAGACATCGTGGTGCCAGACCCCAACAACTACACCCACCAACCAATCACCGTCTTGCGTCCTTAATTATCCTCACCTCTTCTCTGGCCTACCTTTCCCAGCCTTGACAACAACACCCGTCCTCACATGCCACCACTGTACTGCGCACGCACTTTCGTGCAATCTCCAGCGCGTGGCGCGTATTTAAACCTCTACACATGTGTAAGCATGAAAGTTACAAATCACGTTTGTAATCACAAACGATAATTGTATAATGAGATACATTTTGGAAAGATGACCTGAAGGATGCATCGGTGGCATTGTAGCAAGAAAGTCGCTGGCCTAATGTATCTGTCCAAATTATGCGGTGTTATCCCTTTTTAAGTGTGAGTTTTCTCCGAGTACTCCAGTCTCCTCCTATCTTCAAACATTCCGTAAAAGAAATTAGCCAAACAACTCAAGCAGCATTCAACTGGAAAGAGCCTTGAGGCTTACGAATGCTATTGTGGCTAAATTATTTATTACGACGTTGATTTACTGGAAAAGATCATACATCGCAAGTGTATTTTTTTATCTTTTGTGTTAAAATGGCAGGTTATTGTATTGCCTATTAGTTGAATTGCAGATCGCAAGTTCAAATCTTGGTCATTACCCCGCCCCACCCCCATGCAGAACATCTCAAGGTGCCAGAGTAAAGGAGAGTTTTAGATGCTTACAAACTGATTGCACACCAAATGCGATGTTTAAAAACAATTAAAACTAGATAAAAAATGTATTGAGTCTTTGCTCTTGTTTGTTCTTATTTGCGAAATTCTCAATTTCTCTGAAAATAAAATATAAAATGTTGTCCTATGTTGCCGAATTGCGAGTGCATTGATAATATATCTAGGTAAGATGTTCAACTTTGGTGCAAAACACCAAATTCCCGTTAAGTTATTCTCAATTTCAGCTGCCTTTCTTGTAATAACAAAATGTATACCACTAGAACTTACATAATTACAGATTGTAACATAATTGATCAATAATTATGGCAGAGGCTACGAAATGTGTTACTGCTTAAAACATATCAACAATGTTTCACATTAACATTTTATACCAACTGACACCAAGTGCAAAGGACTGAGTTGATCCATGTTTAACAACTTTTGCAGCATCTTGAACACATTGTAACCATTCCCCTTGCTATTTTATTTGTTTTAAAGACCAGGAGTCGGCTCAGCCCATCATCCTTTCTGGGTTTATTAAATTTGCAAAACTTTGTGTACAGTCAACAGTTGATGTACTAAGGGGAGTCTGGCTCCCCTTAGTATGTGGAATTTCCACTCCTGGACCGGGACTGCCAAAGAAGAGCACTGGCAAACTGAGTATGACTTGATTTAGATTTTTATTTTTTCACTGAAAACATTTCTACAGGCCGCTATTATACATTTATTATGAATGTAATCTGTTGGAGATTCTTATTAAATGTCAGATAGTGTTTGGTGCGTTGTTTTAATATGTGAAGAACTGACTGTTTCTCAAAGTCCTACCCCTCTACATCTTCTGGCATCTGGCCAAGCGAAAATACGTCATCCAAGTGAATGCATGCAAATTACTTGGAAAACATAGATGGGACATTATGAACAAGATAAGGCAGCCTGGAACCTGAGCGTGTGCAACACAATCAGAGCAGATAGTGGTCTCTGTAGTGAAGTGACGATACAAGTGACCCAGAAACATAGTGGTTCCTTCTATCAAAATTTGCATGTGTGTGGAAATGTCCATTTTTGAAATGTTTAGAACTAAGCAATGGCATGGAAACCCAAGAAATGTGTGGAGGTTAGGACATGTGTGGTTTTGTTTATAGCGACCTTGGAAAAAATCACATTTGGTGGAATTAATATGTAACTACAGCCCTTGGTCAATCGATTGCTGAATGAAGGCTTCCCTGTGACGTATCAGTCGTAGTTAGATTATATTCGCCACCTTAGTCAGTGCAAGCTGGAGAAGCAGAGGGGTCCAGGACTGGTTCACACTGGACTCTCCGCTGATTTAAGCAGTGGCTGAAAATCAAACTCAGTTCCACTGGGTCCATAGTGCAATTCGCTAACCACTGCTAACATTCTAAATGTGAGTGCGGTCCTCTGTCCACTGTGCTATTATCGAATGGCAATGCACACAAGAGCATTGTTTTAGTGAGTGACGCATTACACTGGTATTCAGATCATAGGTGCAAATTACAAGAACAGTGATCTTGTTGCTTTCTGTTCTCTGGAGATGTAAGAATATGTAAAACTAGCAGTAACATGTGGAACTTCTGTGGTAAACCTGTGGAGCTTTGCAGTACTGTATAAGAATGATGTACGCGTTCTAGATCCAGATCTGTGTCGTAGTTCTGATGCTGGAGCGCCAGATATATATGTCAAGCTGTTTCATATATAAGTGACAAGTGAGGCCACCTTAAAGTAACTGTTCTGTCCATTATGTGTACTCTCTGGCACTAAATGACAGAATGCGCGGGATGGAATTGATAGCCTGGTTCGGAGACTTGGCCACATAACCAGGGAGAGGCAGGGCCAGTTATTTCATAAGATTCAGTCTCCACGCTGAGCTCCATAATGTTATGTTAATCCATCATATTTGCAGCCCTTGAGACACAAAACTTGTGAGTAATCAATATTTTTTCTGGTGTAGACTTCACGAGTGTATTGTTAGTGCCACGTAATGAGTTGAAAGAAGTAGTACACACTGCATGTATTAAACGTGCTCCAATATGAGACATTCAGGCGTAAGCCCAACCAAATCATTCATTTGGTTACAGACTGAGAGAAACTGAGATACTCTTGAAAATAGCCGCCCTGAATAATTCTTGAAGATACATCCAACGCTGCCTGGGGCAAGGATGATGAAGTGTACCTTGTGGTATGCCCGTGTTGCAATGCTTGGTCGGTGATCTTTCAGCCAGTACTGTTTTTATACCACAGGGATGATGTTTGGCTAGCCTCTACTTCGGCATTTACCACGACTTGATGTAGCAGCATAGTGGCTGTGAATTTATCGAGGGAGTTCAATGTTCAATTAGCTAACGACTTGTATGTTTCGATGTAACAGTTTTACCCTGAGATAGGTCCGTCTCCACCCGTTGGGAAAACGGCCACGCTCATTAAAAGTATCAAGTTCAAAAGATCAGCCCGAGTTCTGACTTTGTTTATGAGCCAGTTTCTACAGTAATCCTTTGCCAACCGCGAGGGTTAGGTTCCTTAAAGCCCTCGCGGTTGGTAAAGTGCAGGGGCCTGTGGGAAATAGGGGCTTAGGGGAATCATGGCTGCTGTCATGCTCACCATAGCTTAACTAAGTTGCATGTTTATTCACTAAACACCGAACAAAACACAGTACATTACACTATAGCATAGATTAACTTCACATACCTTTAATATTAACGGATTAGATGACGATGACAATGAGTTGATGTGGGGAGGACTGGTTAGAATAACTAAGGGGGGGCTCAGCCCACCCTCCCCCTCTTCCTCCGGGCCACAGACGCAACACTCTCATCGTCACCACTCGCTGCACGCTTCAGCTCCATGATTACGGGCAAAATGAATGTGTACTCTACAGTATGTACGACAAAACAGTCTGACAGCAGATCAAATTTGATTCATTCCGCGGTCAAAGTTATGTATATTCTACTTTGGGTGCAAATAAAAGTGTGTGCATTGAGAATATTTTTTCCCCCCTAAAATGTTTTCATCTCAAGAACCAGGGCAGTGAATCACGCCCTCGCTGTTGTGACTCTACACCTCAGCGTTGTCAACTCCTTAACATGAAAACGTCGCCAAACAAACCTGAAAAGTTCAAAGCTGCAAATGATGAGAAACTCTACACCACAGAAACAGTAATGCCGGCTGGAAATAACGAGTTCAACTCTGGAAATCATCAACTCCTTGAGGAGTTCAACTCTGAGTAATCGCTCTGTGATGCTTGATGTGATAACCCACGAAAACGTTGAAAATTAATTGTCATATGTTGTGCATTGCTTTTCAGCATTCCGGTGTGCTTAAGCAATCAACATCTGTGTTTGTACTCACGCGATATGACCATAACTAAATCAATATTATCGAATAAATATCTTGTTTGTGTCTTGAAATCTCGACCGCGTGGCAATTTAGCCACAGCCGTTTATCTGTGTCGCCCTCTGGTGGGAGACATTCTAACAGGAGGCAATAAGACTGAAGCTTGCGCCATGTTTTAATAGCGGTTGCTCACGGTTCCCACTCCTCAGGCTGCCATTGCGAACCTCAGAAATTGATAGTGAACCTCGAGAATATTAAAAGCTGCCTTAATTTGGCTCTGTACGTGAGTCTCGTGCCTTACACGAGATAATCATAGACACGCCACATATTTCACCTGAATCTCTTTCTCTTTGCTCAACAATTGGATAAATATTGTGAAATTGATTGCTCCATATGTTACATAGGAGAATAGTATGATGTGTAAAACGTGTGTTGAGATTGCTGGAAGGCATATGTAGGCTTTGAAGCAAAGTGGGACACTACTGTGGCGCCCATCTCGCCACAGTGA
>JAAXLI020001726.1:0-20006 GCA_014621495.2 Entosphenus tridentatus
CACTAACATTTTTAGGGTTGGTATGTAAAGAAGAAGTGATGTGAACACTGGTGTTTAGGATAAACTTTACTCTGGTGTGATTTGTCAAAGATATGCTCTGCTGATCAAAAACGAGGATTACATCCATTGACTGTCTTGTTTTGTGAACAGTTCTTAGCCATCCAATAAGAGTTTTTTTTGGAGACTATTTAACTCACCTTTCCTTTCAACTGAATTGAATGTTTGACATAACGTTTGCAAGTCTTGGTTTGTTTTGTGAATTGAGAATGGTTTGGTGGTCGTAAGAAAATGCAGCGTTACTTATTTGGTGAGTACATCTATTTTTTGTTCTATAGTTAATCCAATCAAGGAGGTTATTTTATATGTTTTGCATTATTCCAGCGGATATCTGTAGCGTGAGTGGGTGAGTGGATGGGTGGGAGAGTGGTTGAGTGGGTGGGTGAGTGAATGAGTGGATGAGTGTGTGGATGTATGAGTAATTCAGTGCCTCTGATTCGTATTATTGAGTTCTTGCGGGATGACAAGGCTGCCCTCTGGTGGTTGTTTTAAGACAACAAAAGGGATGCATTTCTTAAAATAAAACTTATGTGTAAAACAAAATTTGGTTAATCGGAGATGGCTTTTTCCATTAATTTACTACAAAAAAATAGGGATGTGTTTCAGACAGTCATACCAACTCTGCTCCTAACCTTAATATATACACAACCTATATAACTTTTCATAATACAAAAAGAATGAAGAAATATTAAAACAAATGAATAATAATTAATTTAAAACCAAACTAATTAATATTTTCAGGGAACTCACCAAAAGATATGCATTTTGGAATGACTGGAATCGTGATGTGGAGGCATAATGTTGCATTGAAGGGGTACCATGACACTATCGCGGATCAGAATGAGAATATTTATTTAGACTGGAGGAGGAATGTAAAGAGCTATGGAGCTCTTTTCACAGATGTTTGGTAGCGGATGGATGATGCAGCCTCTTGGGTAGCTCTTTTATGGCGCGGGCAGTGTGAAATTTAATTCCATAATTCATCAATTGTACAATTTCGTAAATCGAAGGTTCATAAATCGAGGAATACTTGTATGTATAATAACCATATGCAGTGGCACCTCGGTATACGTCGTTAATTCGTTCCGTATACCAAACGAATTTTTCCCATAAGAAATAAAGGAAAGGAAATAATCCGTTCCAGAGTATAATAAATTATATTTTGTATGGCATATTATACATTAATGACACTGCTTATTACTAAAATGCATACATAAATTAAAATAAATTCATTAATAAATTTAAATAAATTGAAATAAAAATATAATTTAACGTCACTTTACCTTGCTGAGAGGAGTTGATAGCCTACGAGGATGGTGGTGAGGAAGGGAGGAGGAGGAGATGTTATTTTTTTTGAAGGAGAGTCCCCTTCCATTAAAACTTCAGGAAGCTGAAATTCTGGGGTTTTTTCTCTTTTTTGTCTTTTTTCTTGACTTGGATCTGGTTGAGGCTTACCAGGTTTGAGTTTTTCTAAAAACCTGTCCATTGAAGTTTGTTTTTGCCTTCTTCTAAGAATGTTCCTGAAATGTGACATTGTCTGGTCATTCCACACAATACAGTATTGTGTACGCGGGTACTGTACGCGGTGACTCATCCCGACCCATACAAGTTCTAGCAAGCGCGTCGTATCCCAAGCAAGACGTCGTATTCCAAGACATTTTCTCTCTCGTCAAAACACGATGTATACCAAATTCTTCGTATTCCAAAGCGGTCGTATACCAAGGTATGACTGTATATCCGAACTTTTGGCCACCCATCACAACCCTCCATGTCCTGACTTGTAGGCCACCCTGTATAATAATAACCCGATGTTATAACTTTTGGACCACCCTGTATAATGACGCTATGAGTCATGAATTTCGGGGCACCCTATATAATAAACCTATGCATCCTAACTTTTTGGCCACCCTATATAATATTCCCTTTGTGTCCTGACTTTTGGGCCATCCTGTATGTTAATAATAACCCTCTGTGTGCTGATCTTTGGGCTACCCTGGATAATAATGACAATCCTATGTGTGCTGAATTTTGGGCCACCCTTTATAATGACCCTATGTGTTCTGACTTTTGGATCACAATGTAAAATAACCTTATGCATCTTGATTTTTTCGCCACTCTATATAATATTATCCATAATAGAGGTATTTTGGGTTAGATCGCGTAAATATATATAAATGTGTCATTGAAACTCACCACCACCCGTCACAGTCCACTAGTAAGGGTTGTCACGTAAACAGAACATGCCAATTCGTCACTAGTACAGCACACCGGTGTGTTGAAGAGCCAAGCCACAACATTTACAATCTGAGTACGATGTTTTGTCAGTAATTACAACTAGCTTCATCAGGCAACAGCCATATTTGTGGAGAAGTCCACCTGTTTCGTTCCTTATATAGAGGCGTAGGTGTGGTAACCACACTTCTGCACTCTTGTGCAAAGTGGGGGGATTAATGAGTCAACGTACATTACGCATGCGCATTATGCAAGTCCTTTGATCTTGTCCTTTCTGTATATTGTGTGTATTAAAATATCCGGACCAACGGTAATCCCTATTGAAGTATGATTGCCTGTGTAGGACTTGAGAAACACGCGTCACGCGTTGGATTGAGATACGGGCACGCGGCGGACAGTGAGGGCAAACGGGGACACAGGGAGCGGGGCGACATACTGTTGTGGTTGTACCAATTAAGGTGGCATGATAATTAAGGGGGGCCTGCAGGTGGCCGGGGGTAATCGAGGACGCAGGCTGGTGATTGGACGAGAGGTATGGGTGTCGGGAATTGGCGCCGCGGTGTCTCCAACAACAACACCACGTGAGGCTGGGGGCTGGGGGCGAGTAGCGAAGCGAGGGATGGTCCAATTAATTAAGGGGATTGGTTCGGGGATAAAGGCAAAGCGCGTGGGGAGAAACGGGAGTTGGTTGGTGCCTTGGATGAGAGACGAACAGATGGAGAGACAGAGCAGCAGACAAAGAGTGTATAGTATAAGGTAGCAGTGGACAAGAGTGTATAGTATAAGGTAGCAGTGGACAAGAATGTATTGTATAAGGTAGCAGTGGACAAAGAGAATACAGAGTGGTAGCAGAGAATAAAGAGAATACAGATAGTGTAGCAGTGGACGGAGCGAGTACAGTATAGGATAGCAGCGGAGTAACGGACCTTGGTGGAGAAAGTTATGACAGAGTGGGACGGCAGAGAGAACAAAGAGCGACCGAGCTGGAGAGAGAGCAGAGAGGAAGGTCGCTGCAGGAGAGGAGCAGAGGGAGAGCGAGCGAAGCCAGCGGAGCGAACGGAGGGACATTGAGTGATGTTGGTGGGGGAGTTGTGAGTTGAAGAGAACGGAGGGACATTGAGTGATGCCAACGGAGGAGATGTGAACTATATGCGTTAATAAGGAAACAAGAAAGACAAATATGCTGTCACGTCAGTACGAGTCCTACACCTGTATAATCGTGCATTTAAAAACGTATTATTTGATGATTCGCTTCCACGCAGCACTAAGTCAGTAGTTATCCGAACGGTGAAAATTATTTGTATTTCTTTCAATTTCGATAGATTCTCTAATTAGCCTTGGCCAGTAGTAGCTAGTTTTGCACAGAACTTCAACATTACCAAAATCAATTGAGTGTCCTTGTTGGCGTGTTCTGCTACTGCTGACAGTTGTATTTGGGAGTATTTAATAAGTATCTGATGTTCTTTTAGTCTCCTCTAGTGCGCCTACCTGGGGTAACCTCAAGGACAGCCGCCAGGCTGGTGAATCACACACCTGCGAGTGTGTATTCGGTATGGGGGTCGGGGGGGGGGTCGTGGTGCTGCGATCTCCCGACATCGTTGCCTGGTCTTCTCGTTTTATATTCCCCCCAGCCCCTCTCGATGTCGTGTATGACTCATTGTGGCTGACCCAGTGAACCTTTTTGGGCCCATACAATTTTAAGCCAACTCAGGGGCACCGCAATGTGACCTCTCCTGCAAGGCTCGGTCAATCTCTCGGCACCGGGAAACCGTGGGACATTCCTCCTAGGGACCCTTCAGATGAAATCCCCCGCCAGGACACTACGTGTGTGTGTGTGTTGTGGGTGTGTGCTCAGTGTGGGGGCCAGGGGGGAGTTGTGGCGCTTGTGGAGTTGCTCCATGGCCGTGGCACCACATAGCCCCCCGAAGTGCCCATCCCTGTCCCGAGCTGACTGGAGCACCTCGCCTGGGTCGCTCCAACCAGGTAGCGCCGCGGAGTCCGTGGGACCCGCCCGGCTCTCGTTACTGGTTTCGTGGGTGGTGGCACAGCTTTCCGAGGACCCTGCGGTGGTCTTCATCTCCACTCCAGAGGATCCTCCTGCCCTCCGGCATCCACTGGCTGGGGAACCAACTCAGGGGTAGAGGGGTTTAGGTGCCGCCGCGCTCGTTGCCTCTTTGCCGAGCCGGGGTCCGCTGGGAACTCGGGCTCAGCGGGGTCCATGTATGGCGTGAAGTCATCGGGTATGGGGGGCATGGGGGGTGTGGGAGTTTTGGGATTTCGGAGCACCCAGGAGGCGGGCGCCTCCTCCGTCGGGGCCGCCCTGCAGGGTTTTAATCGGTGGACGTTAACCACCGTCTCTCGACCCCTCTCCCTGCCTTGGATCAGCACCATTCAGGGGGAGATCTGCCGCACCATGGTCCAGGGTCCACGCCAGTAGGTGGTCATGTTCCCCACCTGTCTGGCCCCTACGTGCGGGGTATGTAGCCATACTTTAGAGCCCGCCCAGTAGAAGGGACGCTCCACACGGGGACGGGCTCCCTGCTCTTGCTGCTGATGGGCGGCCTCCCCCTGCTGGTAGGCCCAGCCATGGGCCGCTCGCAGAGTCCCCATTAGGTGCTCCACGGGGTGGCTCCCTTCTTCCGGTTGTGGAGGGGGAACGCCGAGCAACAGGTCTGCCGGTAGGCGAGACTCACGACCAACCATCATTAGGAATGGGGTCTGTCCAGTAGATGTGTGTGCCGTGGTGGTGTAGGCGAACAGGGCGTATGGGAGGTGTTCGTTCCAATCCTGCTGATTGGCGGCCGTCATACATTTGAGCTTTCCGGCCAAGGTCTGCTTCATGTGCTCCACCATACCATTTGCTTGGGGGTGGTATGACGTGGTTCGGTCCTTCTGGATTCTGAACTCCCGGCACAGCACCTGAAATAGCTCTGCCTCGAACTCACTACCCTGGTCGGTAATGACTCGTTCGAGGATCCCATGTTTGAGTACGTAATGCTCCACAAATATCCGGACGACCACACGGGCCATCTTATCGGGGATGGTCACTGCCACTGGAAAGCAGGTAAAATACTCCACCGCTACAAGAATGTACCGGTTGCCTTGGTGGGATCGCGGGAATGGCCCCTAAAGGTCGACCCCAACCAACTGGTTCGCCCAGCTGACGCGGAACAGCCTCAGAGGCACCTGATATCACGCCGGCTTCTGCCCACACTGTTGACACATGCGGCAGTCCTGTACCCAGGCAGCCACGTCTTGTATCAGTTTGGGCGAGAGATACTGGCGATGCAGGGTCTTCCGGGTGTGCCGTTCCCCATCATGGCCTCTGAGTGGGTGGTCGTGCACCAGCCGTAGCAGCTGGGGCCGCACCTGGGCAGGAACACAGATGCACCCCGGTTGCCCGGCTTCGGCTAGTTCCTGCACCACCCCATCTGTCACACACAACCAGGAGTACAACCCGCTCCAGGTCCCTGTACGGCAACCTTTTCATCCCGCAGGGCCGCGTCCACCGCCGCCAGGTCCGGGTCCCGCTGCTGGGCCTGCCGCAGTTGTTCGTTGTCCAGGCCAGGGAACGCACAGCCGACATCCTCTTGGATCCGACCGGGTTGGTCAGAGCATCCCGTCAGGCCCCTGGGTGCGGGCTCCGTGCCCGCCAGGCGGCCTCCCAGGCCCCTGGCCCCTTCAGCAGGGACCTCTGTGACACACGGCACTCTCTCTCAACAGATGGGGGTTAGACTCAGAGCGTGTCGGCAGCGCCCCCCTGTGAAACACAGGCAGACCTCCTCAGCCCGTGTCTCAGAGCACACCACGGATCACCTTGACAACGCGTCCACGTTTGCATGCGTCCGTCCAGCCCTGGACTCGATCTGCAGGTTATATTCCTGCAGCTGCATCAGCCACCGGGCCATCTGCCCCCGTGGTTCCTTGAAAGTGAGGTGGAACTGCAGAGCATAATGGTCAGTGTGCACGCGACATATCACGTCATCTAGGTAAATCAGGCACTGTTCCCACTGCAAGCCCCGCATCACCAACTCCATCAACCGCTGGAACGTCGCAGGCATGTTAGTGAGTCCGAACGGAAGCACTCGGAACTCGAACAGTCCCATCGGGGTGGTAAATGCGGTCCTCGGCCGATCCTCCTCCGCCATCTCCACCTGCCAGTACCCGGATTCTAGATCTAGGGTGGAGAAATACCATGCCCCCGCGAGGTTGTCAAAGGTGTTATCGATGCGGGGGATGGGGAAGGCGTTGTCGAGGGTAACCGCGTTCAACTTCCAATAATCAACACAGAACCGAGTCGACCTATCCTTTTTCGTCACCAGCACAACCGGGGCAGATCAGGGGCTCACTGAGGGCTGGATTATGTTATCGCGGAGCATATCCACAACCACCTCTTTAATCTGGGCCCATTAAGGTGTGCCCACTCGGTATGCAGGGAGTTTCATGGGTAGGGCTGCACCTGTGGCAATTTGGTGCTTCACGAGGTCTGTCCGGCCAACATCTGAATCATGCTCAGTAAACACATCAGCGTACTCCCGTAGTAACCCCCGCAGCTGATTGGCTTCCACCTCGATTAAATCTGCCCAGGGTACCCATAGCGGGTCAAGGAGGGGGACGACCTCAGCTCGGGGGGTCGGGCCGACCCGCCACACCAGGTGTTGGTTGTCCTCGGGGCAGCAGTGGTCCTCAGTCCAGAGGGCACACACCAAGCTGCTAGAGTGGCGCGTGTGCAGGGGGTACACGGTGGCCACTGTGGTGCACCGTCGCAGCATCGCAGCGTTGCGGGGGTACTGTGGGGGTTAAAAACTCGCAGAAACAGCCAGCCCTCGTCAGCGTTTACCAACGTGGCCAACCCTATAACCCCGTACTGAGCCGCCAACACCAGTTAAGGAGTCAACATTACCTCACCCGATGGTCGGTGAGAGGTGTCGGTGGGGGGCGTTGCTACCGGCAACAGCATCTCCGTGAGGGGGCCGACGGTGATGGCCGACACCAAGAAAGTGGCCACGGGCTCAAAGCGGAGGCGATCTGGCTCCTGTCCCAAGAACAGAATCCGCTCCCTGCTGCCCTCCACGGTGGCGCATCGCTGGCGGGGCTGCACGTTGAGCCCCAACTTTTCCAGGAGGTCGGTTCCTGCAATACACACGTGGCATAACACGCTAGACATATAAAACTCCTGGTTACACACCTGTTGTCTGAGGCGGACCTCAAGGGTGACCCTCCCCAGCAGTCCCATCCCAGCTCCACTTCCAATGTGCAGCGCGCAATCCGGGTAGTGTGTTGCGCTCACAAGTGAGGCTACCGCGCCTGTGTCCAGCAGAATCCGGGTACGCCGCCCGTTCACCTGCCCTTCCACCAGTGATGTGGCCCCCGTGATTCCTGCCACTAGCTCCCGCAGCCAGTCGCCCGCAGTCGCCGCGTTCTTGGGTGTTGTTGTCGGCATCTGCGTGGGGGTCACTCACTCACCATTATCATTATCGTCTATTTGTGTTGGGACCACGTCGATTCCACTCATTGTTGTTTAACCCTGGCACTTGTCTAGCGCGGGCGATCTGGGAACAGTCTCTCACGAGATGCCTCCATTGGTCGCATAGATAGCACGCATTGGGAAGGGCGGTGGCTCCATAAGAGGCCCCTTGCTCACTCTCCCTTCCCCTCTCAGTGTGCATTTGTTTGAGCTCTGCCTCTAATTGAGACACTCGCCCGGTTAGCCCCCCTACCGTGGAGCGTAGCCCTCCCACCTCAGACTAGATTACCTCCACTGTGGACTGCAGCTTGTTCACCTCACCGCGTACTTGAGTCACTTCCCCATGTAAATGGGTCACATTGCCCGCGATATCTCCTATGCCAGTCTGTATCCCTGCCACCCATCCTGGGGTGGTCTCACTGGGTCCCAGAGGCTCCCTCGTCCTCCTCCTCCCCATCCTGGCGAGTTCCCCCTCTTCTGGAAGGAGGCTTGCGATAGTGCACACCCCGTCCCAGCCCTCGGAACTGCGCGCGCTCGTGAGCAAATATCTCACACACACGTGAGCGCTCGACAAGGGTGTTAAATGGGGGATACGGTCAGTTCGCATCTGGCTGACACCACGCCGTGCTAATCAGATACTGCTGAACTTTCTCGGCGGCAAGGTCATCAATGATCTTGGCATCGTACCCCGGGCATGCGCTCTGCTTTAGCAAGCACACGCTCACGGGGCATCACAACAGTTGATCGACCGTTATCACCAGAAAAAATTTGGATATCTTTATTTTCTCTCAATTCTCTTAAGGCTTTTGTTTCACTAAAGCATCATTGTAACCGTTAATTTGCAACGCTTCTGTAACATGTTTAATTTCACCTTCGAACAACGGCAATCATTGCCAAGACATCAATTCCCAAGGAAGAGCAATACCTGATCAAACCAAGGGCAATCAAAACTACCAAGACTTTATGAGCTACCAAAAATTCACAAACCTGATGTCCCATGAAGACTCATAGTTAGTACAATAGGCTCTGCCACATACAAACTAGCAAAATACGTAACAAAACAAATACAGCCCTACATTGGTAGGACCTCTTCGTTCATCAAAAACTCTGAACATGTCGTAAATATAATTAAATATATTAAGCTTAACCCGAATGATGTTGATGTGACTACTCTGTTCAATAGGGTTCCGGTCAATGAGTCAATTAAATTACTCGACACTCTGGTAACGAACAAAGGTTTAGCCAAAGATATCCCAAGACTAGCTGAACACTGTCTAAAGAACACCTATTTCCTGTGGAAAGGTGACTTCTATAAACAAAAGTAAGGAGCAGCAATGGGCTCTCCTTTGTCTCCTGTGATAGCGAATTTGTACATGGAAGAATTTGAAACAAAGGCAATAGCTTCAAGCACACTAAAACCCTCTGCTTGGTTTAGATATGTGGATGACACATTGGTGGTCTGGCCACACGGTAAATATACACTTAACGAATTTGTAAATCATCTCAACTTGCAAAACCCATCCATCCAATTTACCATGGAAGTGAACAGAACTCTACCAATTCTGGATATTCTGCAAGTACCGGGTCGAAATGATAAAATGACACAGCATTTACCGAAAGAAAACGAATACTGATACCTATCTGAATGTAGTCACACCATCGCGCCGCACAGAAATCTGCTTTTATCAAGACTCTCATTCATTGAGCTAAGAAAGTGTCAGATGGTGACAGTCTGAGAAGTGAAATTAAACATGTTAAAGAAGTGCTGCAAATGAACGGTTACAATGATGGACAAATCAAGAGGGTATTGAATACCAAAACCAAATCAAATAACACGACCATTGAAACTGCTCAAATAATTATAACGATCAAAATACCGTACATTGCGAGAGTAACTGATAAACTAGCTAGGTGTTTGGAAAAATAAAACATCCAAGTGAGATTTGGCACAGTACACAGAATACAGAAATTAATATCTGGTATAAAATATGTATTACCGAATCTTTCAACAGAAGTTGTGTACAGGATTAACTGCACTTGTGGCAAATGCTATGTTGGGCCTCCGTGAAGAAGACTAACAGAACATCAGATACATATTAAATACTCCCAAATACAACTGTCAGCAGATACAGAACACGCCAACAAGGACACTCAATTTATTTTCGTAATGTTGAAGTTCTGTGCAAAACTAGCTACTACTGGCCAAGACTAATTATAGAATCTATCGAAATTGAAAGAAATACAAAACAAACATTTTAACCGTTCGGATAGCTACCGACTTAGTGCTGCGTGGAAACGAATAATCAAATAATACATTGTTTAAATGCATGCTTATATAGGAAACCATACTTAAATAGGGATTACCGTTGGTATGGCTATTTTAATACACATGTAGTGACGTTAATGGTGTCACTATGTTGTTAGTGCTAGCCCAGTGGTTCTTAACCTGGGTTCGATCGAACCCCAGGGGTTCGGTGAGTCAGTCTCAGGGGTTCGGCGGAGGTTAAGACACACACCCGACTCATATGATTCGTCCGGCTTGGCCATCATTGGCTGCAAGTGATCACGCTACATCGCTTGGCCTATCTGTGCTGCAGGGAATTTGGTGCGCTCGGTAGTCGACTTGTGACTGTCGTGATTGTACGTCGTGTGATTTGTTTCTTAATATTTGAATCCCTTCATACTAACTATGTCGAGCGAAAAAAGAAAGTGGTCGGACGAATATGTACAATATGGATTCACATGTATAACTGAACGTGATGGGAGTAAACGTCCTAACCGCATGATTTGCAATGCTAAGTTGAGCAATTCTAGTCTAGCAACGGCAAAACTGCATGGAGATGGGGAATACAAGAACACAACGCTCGCTGAATTCAAGGTGAAGAGAGCCAGATTCGATGAAAAGGCTACTCTGCCTGTTCTCGGCTTTGTACCCATCAACAAACCGATCATCACAGCATCGTACGAAGTTGCTTACCTGATCGCAAAGCAGGGCAAACCACACAACATTGGTGAAACACTCATAAAACCAGCTGTGTTGAAGATGGCGAATATCATGCTGGGAAAAGTGTCTGAAGTTAAGTTATCCCAAATTCCTTTTTCAAATGACACCATCAGCGACAGAATAGAGGACATGAGCAAAGACATCTTTGCTCAAGTAGTTGCAGATCTGATTTCAAGCCCGGCAAAATTCAGCCTGCAACTCGACGAGACCACAGACGTTTCCAATCTAAGCCAGCTTGCTGTATTCATGCGCTATGTGAAAGACGACGTGATAAAGGAAGATTTTTTTATTTTGTAAGCCTCTTACAACAACAACTAAGGCAGCCGATGTGAAGAAACTTGTGGATGACTTCTTCAAAGACAACAATCTTTCGTGGGATATGGTTTCTGCAGTTTGTTCGGACAGAGCTCCAGTCATGCTGGGAAGAAAGTCTGGTTTTGGTGCGCTAGTGAAAGCCGATGCACCACACATTGTTATGCATTGTATTCTGCACAGGCATGCGTTGGCAACAAAAACCTTGCCTCCAAAACTGACAGAAGTATTAAAAATTGTAGTGGAATGCGTGAACTATGTGCGAAATAGTGCTCTGAGGGACCGCATCTTCAGTGAGCTGTGTAAAGAAATGGGCTCTGAATTCGAGGTACTTCTGTACCATTCTAACGTTCGGTAGTTATCCCGGGGACAGGTGCTGAATCGTGTTTTTGCCATGCGTGTGGAATTAGCCCTGTTTTTGCAAGAGCACCAACATTGTCATGCAGATTGCTTCAAAAATTCTGAGTTCATTCTCATTTTAGCCTACATGGCTGATATCTTCGCAGCTCTCAATCATCTTAATCAGCAGATGCAGGGCGGTGGAGTCAACATCATTGAAGCGGAAGAAAACCTGAAGGCTTTTCAAAAAAAGCTACCGTTATGGAAAGGACGAACAGAGAACGATAAGTTCGCAAACTTTCCTCTGCTGGACGACTATGTAAGTAAGATCGAAGATGTATCTGGAATCAGAGACATTTCTGTACCCGCGGAACTGAAGCAAGCAATTGCCACGCACTTAGATGAGCTTGCAAAGTCTCTCGACGGATACTTCCCTACAAGAGAGTCATATCCAGCATGGGTGAGACAGCCGTTCACGTTTAGTGTTGAGACAGCGGATGTCAATGATGAATACCTCGACGAAATCATTGAAATTCAGCAGAGCCAGGTTCAACAGCAACTCTTCAGAACAACAACGCTCTCAACGTTTTGGTGTCAACAAATGGTAACGTACCCTGTTATTGCTAAGAAAGCCCTGGAGATTTTCATACCGTTTGTTACAACATATCTTTGCGAGCAATCTTTTTCGAGGATGCTGGACATAAAAACGAAGAAAAGGAACAGACTTTGTTGCGAAAATGACATGAGAGTGGTACTTGCCAAGGTGAAGCCGTGCATTTCTGAACTGGTCTCTGAAAGGCAACAGCAGAAGTCACACTGATTTGCAGTAAGTATTCATTATTATGTTTTTGCCTTTGTGTGAAAAACATGTTTTGCTGGTTTTGTTCTTTGAGCACAGTGATGTTGATGCACGGTTCATTTTGTGCACCAGTAAAACATATACCTATGTTTTGAATTTGAAAAAATCATATTTTCTTTTTCCAATTTAGAAGGGTTCGGTGAATGCGCATATGAAACTGGTGGGGTTCAGTACCTCCAACAAGGTTAAGAACCACTGTGCTAGTCACTGTCACAAGAGTGCTACTGTGTGTCTGGAACCTCTCTCGGGAGCCAGAGTAAGTACAGCACGAGAGCAGGCCCTAGGGGGCATAGTCCTGGTGACGCCCTGAGAGAGGACAAGTGAGGATGGGGTAGTCTGGGTGAACCCGAAAGGGCACGTGACCGGGACAGGGTAGCGAAGGGGGCTTGCGGGACACGGGATGCTCAGTCGGGATCCTTCGGGAAAGAGCCCGAACGGGGGTGTGGCCGAGGGTGGAGCGAGGCCCCGTTCAGGAGCATAAAGGGGCAGTCCCGGGAGCGTTCGTGGCTGTTCTCTGAAATCAACCCTCGGTGCTACGTCTCTTGGATCTTCGGTCTTCGCTCTGCATCATGGGTCAGTCAGGATGTTACTGACTGACCCGGTTATGTTATTACCCTGTTGGGGTCTAGTTAGCGTGTGTACATTTACGTAGTAGCCCTGTTGGGGCTGTGTTATAAACGTGTTGCCTCCAAGTCAAAGTGTGTGCCTCCATGAAGAATCTCTCTCTCTTGTTCGTCCATTAAGTTGATGATGACCATAGCACGTTTGTCATCTTGTTGGGTTTTGATGAGTGCGCGGATGGATGAACAGGCCAATCCGAGCCCGGAATTCTCTGTGGCACACTGGACAGGTCAGGGAGGATGTAGAGCTCTGAGGTGCAGCCACAAGTCCTTGGTAGATTTGCACTACTGCCTCTTCAAGATAGCACAGGAGCTTCTCCTACTCTCACAGAGGACTGCACCATCCTGTACTTTTCTTCTACAGGCAGGTCGGTCCTGAGCTAGGGGTTCCCAGCTTTTCAGGTCGAATCCAAAGCTCTTCAAGGAAGCTTTAAGGGTGTCCTTGTGTAATGCGAGCATATGCTGGGTTTTGCCGCCCCAGCCCCTAAGGCCTAAGCCAACCAGGTGCCACGAACCATCGGGGGCAGGGTTTAAGGGTGGAGCCTGCGGCCGTTAGGGGGTGGTATTATCTGGAAAGTTCTTAAGGGGTGTGGCGAAGGGCAGAGTCTGGGTGACGTGGGAAGAGGATATGAGGGGGAGCCAGAAGGGGCTCGGGGTCAGTTGGTGGAAGCTGGGCTATGTCGGGGGTCTCTGCGAGCCTTCGGCCACGTGGCGACGTGGAGACGCCTCCCAGCATGCCGTCTGTCAGCGGAGCGCGGGAGCGCAGTCCTCAACCAGCCATCATGCATACATGAGGAGGCAATTGCGAGACTGCCTCAAGTTGAAATAAACCAGTCCCTTGCTGTTCTACCATCCATTGAGGAAACTACCAGAGCCATAAGCCTCCTCTCATCAGGCAAAGCTCCAGGGTCGGATGCCATTCCAGCGGAAATATACAAGGCTAGAGGGCCTCGCTTCGTCGAAAAACTGACCGACATCTTCCAGTCTCTGTGTAAATTAGAAGCCGTTCCACAGGAGTTCAAGGGTGCCTCTATAAGCCATCTCTATAGGAGGAAAAGCAATCGGCAGGCCTGCGACAACCATAGAGGCATCTCCATACTATCAATCGCTGGCAAAGTCTTGTCAAGAATCCTTCTGAACCGCCTAATTGTCCACCTAGACCAGGGTCTGCTACCTGAGGGTCAGTGTGGTTTCAGAAAAGACTGACCTTTGGGTCACCTTGTATTATAATAATCCTCTATGTCATAACTTTTGGGCCACCCTGTATAATAATAATCCTATGTGTCCTTACTTTTGGGCCACCTTCAATAATAATAACAATCTTTTGTGTTCTGACTTTTTGGTCACTTTGTATAATAATAATCCTCTGTGTCCTGACAACCCGATGCGTTCTCAAATTTCATATTCACAACAGATATCAATAATAAAATTATAATAATGCAATTTATAACACGTAGCGGCCGCAACTCAGAGGCGCGGAGCCAAGCTCAGAGTCGCTCTAAAGCATGGTTATAGAGGTGAGTTTTTAAGTGTCTCTTGAAGGAGGCGATTGAGGTGATGCTGCGAATATGCAGAGGGATAGCGTTCCAGACTGTTGGGGCTGCCACCGAGAAGTGGTGCATAGACATGACCATCCTGGATCTTGGTATCAAGAGGAGGTCGTGAGTCGCGCTGCGCAGGCATCTGCCGTGTGCTGAGCTGCAAGTTGTCAATAATGAAGAAAGTTATGGCGGGCAGGCGGATGTGAAGGCATGGTAGCAGAGGCAGGCGATCTTGTATATGACCTTAATGGCGATGGGTAGCCAGTTGAGGGCACCCTGAGCAAGTGAGTCGAGACGGGTATGAGTGTGGCCAATGACGATGCATGCTAGGTTGTTTTGTAGTCTTTGAAGTTTTTTTTTAGGTTGCCAGTGTAGGTCCGGACTAGGACGGAGTTGCAATAGTCAAGGCGAGGCCCAACTATGCAACATGCCAATGTGTTGGCAATTTCAGTGGAGATGAGAGGACGTAGGTGTCTGAGAGCCTTCAGGTGAAAGTTACATGAACTGATGATATGATTGGTTTGACAATCAAAGGATAAAGTTTAATCTAGGATGACACCGAGGTAGCTGAAGTGATGAAGTGATCGGTGAACCTGATGCTGTGACCAAAGATGTGTATGTGTGTTGGGAGTGCTGATGAGTTGAGACGTTGCTTGGTACCTAACATGATGGCCACTGACTTTTTCGGATTAAGGGCTAGGTTGTGTGCAGTGAACCACTGTTGCAAGGCAGTGGTACATTCCGAGAGCCTCTCGAATCCAGATGCATTGCTAGAATCGATGGCGGTGAATAGTGTCATCCGCGTATGAGTGGTGCTTAACACCCAAGCTTGCGATGAGCCGGCCGATCAGGGAAGTGTAGGCTGTGAAGAGCAGGGGACCTAGGATGGAGCCCTGGGGAACCACGCATAATGCTTTTGTTTCAGGCGATGTGGACGTGCCCACCCTGACTGAAGATTGTCGGTCAGAAAGGTACGAAACTACCCATTTGAGTGCTGAGGCACATATACCGAAGTCAGATTTCAGGAGGGAAGTAAGGAGCGAGTGGTTGATGGTGTCAAAGGCTGACGAAATGTCCAGACTTACAAGTGCAACAATGGAGCCGGAATCAATGATCGTTAAAATGTCATCGAGCACTCTAGTGAGTGCTGTTTCTATGGAGTAGTTTTGATGGTAAGCCGACTGGAAGCAGCAGTAGTTTGCGGAGGAGGTGATGTGTGGTTTTAGTTTGGCGAGGGCTAGTCGTTCAAGGAGTTTAGAGAGGTTTGAGAGATTAGTGATGGGACGATAACTAGATGGGTCATCCGGGTCGAGACTTTTAACAAGGAGAGAAACCAGGCCAAATTTGTGGTTGGACAGAAAACACGCCATAGAGAATGAGGCATTTGTGATGTTCCTGATCATGATGGCGAGTTCCGGAGCACATTGTTTGAACAAGGAACCTGGTAGCACGTCGAGTGGAGATGACTTCAATTGAAGTGATTCAAATAAAGAGAAAACGTCTTTTGTAGACACCGGTTTGAGCGTAGTTAGAAAGGTGTCTGGGTGAGTGCTTACAATTGCAGGTAACTTGAGCGGGATACAATGGTGCGATGTGTGGGTAGATGAGCAAGAGTTTGCGATGGTGATCAGCTTGTTGGTGAAGTAAGTATTAAAATAAGTGGCAAGTGTCAGTGAGGCCAGGGGATCGCTAAGGTGAGGGACCATGGTGCTACCAGGATGTAGAAGATCTTTGAGGGTTTTCCATAGAATGCGCGGTTTTCCGGTTGCTGTTTTGATGCGTTCTTCAATGTAGGAGGAACGTGAGACAAGGATAAGTTTGTTAGTTTTCCTGCAGGCAACTCTCTAGGCAAGTCGATCAGCAGGTAGACCACTGCGGGATGCGATACTTTCAAGGTGCCTCTTGGTTCGCTTAGCAATGATGGCATCTCTTGAGAGCCAGTGAGTGTCGTGGGAAGACTGCCTAGCGGTTCGTGATTTTAATGGAGCCAGTTTGTCCAGCGCCGCCCTCATGTCAGCTTCTAGTTGGAGAGCGCAGACGGTTGGATCCGATGATGGGGATAGCATTGAAGGCGAATTTGCAAGGAGGTGGTGTAAAGCATAAAACTCGATACCCTTGAAATTACGCGAGTTGTGGGTGAATTTGATGGTGATTGGCTTGGAAATTTGGAAGGAAAAAAGTATGAGGCGGTGGTCGGAGTAACCAGTTTGGAAAACTCCCAGTGCAATGATGCGTCGATGCTGGTCAGGTTCCAGAACCAGGTCGAGCATTCTCTCAACATTTGTTGAGGAGGCTCTGGTGGGGCCAGAGATTGTGATGACCAGGTTATGGCAGGCCAAGGTTGACTCAAAGTGACTGTCGATGGAGGCTGGGGTATTGCCAGGGCAATTTAAAGTCACCTGTAAGCACGAGCCTGTGAGATGGGTTAGGAATGAGGTAAAGGAATTCCGAAAGCTCGTTTTAGAAGGTATTGATGCTGCCATCTGGAGGGCGATAGATGGAAATGATGGAAAAGTACTCGTTGTTAGTAGTGAGGGATACGGACTGGCCCTCGAAGGTGGCGGGAGCCATCGGTAGATAGAGCTCTTTAATTTTAAAGTGTGCAATTTAAACGACCGCTAAGCCACCACCCCGCTGGTTAGTTGCGTGAGGTTTACGAAGAACCTTGCATCCCGGGGGCGCAACTTCCAGAGAGATGGCTGGTGGGGAGTCTTGCCTGCACCAGGTCTCAATAATGAGCAAAAGGTCGATGTGGTGGTCCGAGATGGTATCGTGAATCAGGGCTGATTTGTTGTTAATGGAGCGTGAGTTGAGTAGGCCAAGGCGGATGTGTGAAGATGGATGTGAAGATCCGTAGAGGAGAGGCGTCGAGGGATTAGAGGAGATGGCTGGTTGAAGGTTGACCTGTGAACGGCGGCCCCTACCACCTCTGCAACCACGGTGCCGATGCAGTCTCTGACGTTGACCTCGAAGAAGCCCGAGGCCAGAGAGCGTCCTCAGTAGCGTGGGTTCCAGGTGCAGGTGATGAAGAGATGGTGCATGTCGAAGCCCTATTATATCAGCCCAAGCTGTACCGATGGTGGTGATGAGGGGGCCAGGATTCGGACTCCAATCAGCGGCTCTGCTGCCCGGAGCAGCAAGTCGAGGTAGCGTTGTCCAAGCTCCGCGCCATCAGCAAGCACTCCCCGTACGTAGCAGATGCGTACACGCCCGTGTAAACACTCGTTGAGCGCGTACACGGGCATACAGAACCACGCAGGCGGGGCGTACAATGGAGCAGCCAGAAGAACACGAGGTCCAGTGAATTAGCTGACCACGTGCTGTGCTCCAGCTCGCAGGTGATACAGCAGGGTGGACGAACCTCGCAGAGCTCCCGTTCACTGGTGGTGCTGGGCAGCAGGCAAGCCAACTCTCTCGTGTTGAGGAGATGACAGTCTGCTTCATGTAACTACTTGCTGATGGTGTTGAACAGTGGATGGAGCACGTCGAGCCCCCACTTGCTAACGATGCTGGGGCACGCCAAGCTCCCACTCACTGATAGTGCCGGAAGAGGTGCTTTGTGAGGACGTTGCTGGCAGGAACCGTACCCAGGGCGGCTGTTAAGCTGCACTGCATGAACAATGCAGCCAGCATCCTCCAGCCTCGTGAGTCGGAGCAGCAGGCCTCGTTTACCCGCACTGCCCCATAGCTGTGTGATGCGGCAGGTAAGCCAGGTTGTGTGACACTGCAGCGGCCGGCATTTGTCAGCTGTTGTAGCACCGCGGGGCATGTGCAACACCATCTCGCCTTTTGTACTACTCAGATAAATAATCTTGGCATGGATATCCCAAACCGAAATATTTGTTTTCTTTTGTAATTCTTAGAGCTGGAATTTAGCCTAATAAAATGCATATCCAAACTTTAACGATGTTATTTATTGTACAGTCGTTGAGTGACCGGGCTGAGATGTTATCTCCATTGCCTGGTATGCAGGAGCTCGTCGGTTCGATCCCGACTCTGATGCCTGTTCTATATTTGGAGTTGACGTGTTCTTTCTTTCGTCCTGTGTTGGTCTCGTGCATTTGTGTCCAGGTCCTCCCGTTTTTCCCTCCATAATTAGAATATATATCCGTTTGGATAATTTGGCTGTGATAAAATGTACACATGATAAGACACTGTTGAGCTATCATTTGTGGCCAGGTCGCTTCTGAAAAAAATAGCTATACAGCTCAGTGGGCCTCACCTGGTAAAATAAAATAAAAAGTATTAGTTTAGTTTAATAGGGAATTACACGCACATTTCAGGCT
Organism: Entosphenus tridentatus; assembly: GCA_014621495.2. Classification (NCBI taxonomy): domain Eukaryota; kingdom Metazoa; phylum Chordata; class Hyperoartia; order Petromyzontiformes; family Petromyzontidae; genus Entosphenus; species Entosphenus tridentatus. The sequence continues at coordinate 18,718 of JAAXLI020001726.1, forward strand.
GTTCAAAGTTATGTCAACAATCATTGGGGAGGCACAAACGGTTTTTTGTCAAGGGCAGAGACTCGGCCAAAAATATCAAAACCCTGGTTAAATGCATTCGACATTGCAACAAGAGACAACTTACCAGCATATGCACTGACTACCGAAGGGGGAGAAAGCATTTAACAGAGTCGAATGGGCCTTCGTATTTCGAGTAATGGAGATGTTTGGTTTACCCCCCACCTTCGTTCACAAGTGCCAACTACTATATGCTAGACCCTCGGCCTCAGTGGTAATTATTAATGACCTAATCTCCCCTAGTTTTCCCTTGGGCAGAGGCATCAGGTAAGGTTGTCCCCACACGCGATTACTATTCACCCTGACTATTGAGCCGTTTGCTGAAAGTATTTGGAAAAACCAGCGGATGGTGGAGGTGCGTAAAGGGACAGTGGATAATAAAATCAATCTAAATGTGGATGACGTCCTGATTACCCTTATGTAACCAGTGTCTTCAATTCCTGCTTTGTTATCTTTGGTCAAGGAATATGGGGAGGCATCGGGGTTTTAACTAAATATAGGTAAACCAGAGTTGATAACCCTGTCCCCCGTCTCCCGGAAACCACCGGAAGGACTTTTGCCCTTTATGTTAAATGATTGGTGGTAATTATCCCTTCATCTCTTACGTCCCTTTTCCGGAGGGAAAAAATCCCCTCATTCTTGAGGAAATTTCTACCTTACTAGAGGTATGGTCAGACACCCTCCTTTCTTTGTCTAATATGGCATGTTTAATGGAGATGATAGTCTTGTAAAAGCTCCTATTCCACCTGCGTATGGTCCCCACCCACATCCCAAATGATTTTTAAAAAAATGCTCCACTCGCATTTTGCCTCATTCATATGAAAACACAAATGGCACAAATTAATTACCATTCTTTACCTTATCCAGGAGTGAAGGGGCATGGCCCTCTTTGATTTCTTGAAATAGCACTGCAGAGCATAAGGCACTGGATTAACGCGCAAAGGGAAAGGATAGGAAAGATAAGGAAGAAGGCCTTTGTGAGCCCCTGGTCACTTGCTGGGATTCCCTTTGCCCCTGATAAAGACCGTGCAGTTTGCCGTTCTCTCTGTGCTCTGTGTGCGATGTCCCTCTGTGTGTTCCCTCTCTGTGTGGGTTACGCCATTGTCACCTGAGGACGAGCGCTTGTGTTGCGTTCGAAACGTCGTCATTTATTTTATTTTATTTTTGTTTCTACATACGTGACTTTACCGAAATAACCAATGAGTATAGTAATTCCTGCAGTCACGAAAGCT
>JAAXLI020001727.1:7824-20001 GCA_014621495.2 Entosphenus tridentatus
AGGAGGTTATAGTTGAAGGAGGTTATAGTTGAAGGAGGTTTTAGTTGAAGGAGGTTATAGTTGGATGAGGTTATAGTTGGAGGTTTTAGTTGAAGGAGGTTATAGTTGAAGGAGGTTTTAGTTGAAGGAGGTTATAGTTGGATGAGGTTATAGTTGGAGGAGGTTATAGTTGGAGGAGGTTTTAGTTGAAGGAGGTTTTAGTTGACGGAGATTATAGTTGGAGGAGGTTATAGTTGAAGGAGGTTATAGTTGGAGGAGGTTATAGTTGGAGGAGGTTATAGTTGAAGGAGGTTATAGTTGGAGGAGGTTATAGTTGGAGGAGGTTATAGTTGAAGGAGGTTATAGTTTCAGGAGGTTTTAGTTGCGGGAGGAGGGTATAGTTGAAGGTGTTTATAGTCACGTGACACGTGGCGAGGAGGTGTTAGTGTGCCACGTGTCATATGTCACATGTCACGTGCATAATGACGACACAGTGGGAGTGTGACACGTGATACGTGTCACGTGCGTAACGACGACACAGTGTTAGTGTGACACGTGATACGTGACTGTTTAAATTCTCTCTCTGTGTGTGTCTCTCTGTCTCTCTGTGTCTCTCTCTCTGTCCCTCTCTGTGTCTGTCTCTCTGTCTCTATCTGTCTGTCTATCTCTCTCTGTGTGTGTCTCCCTGTCTGTCTGTCTGTCTGTCTCTCTCTGTCTCTGTGTCTCTCTCTCTTTCCCTCTCTGTGTCTGTCTCTCTGTCTCTGTCTATCACTCTATGTGTGTGCGTCTCCCTGTCTGTCTCTCTCTGTCTCTGTGTCTCTCTCTCTGTCTCTCTCTCTGTCTCTCTCTGTGTCTCTCTCTGTGTGTCTCTCTCTCTGTGTCTCTCTGTGTCTCTGTGTCTCTCTGTGTGTCTCTCTGTGTCTCTCTGTGTCTCTCTGTGTCTCTGTGTCTCTCTCTGTGTCTCTCTCTGTGTCTGTCTCTCTCTGTTTCTCTGTCACTCTCTCTCTCTGTCTTTCTTTGTCTCTCTCTGTCTCTCTCTGACTCTCTCTCTCTCGTCACCGTGCGGGGAGGCCACACCTAGTGGTCGCTCCTGCTCTGCCAGGTGAGCGGACGGAGGCCTGGGCTCAGGTGAGAGCCTGAGCCTGGCCTGAGAGGGAGAGTCATCGTTCTTTTTGTTTCTCTTTCTCGCTAAGACCTGCGGTTACTGCTGCCTTTCCACCATGGCGCAATATCCAAGGATCGAGTGTCTTTCGCAAAGGAACGGTTTTATCTGCTATCCACCGCCCGAGATCACAGCCGACATCGTCGCAGCTGCTGTGGCCACGTGTGTCGGCCATGCAGCCATCCTCACCGCCCAAAGGCAAGATTGAGGTGTGGTGGTGTACATGACTCAGGAGAGTATGGTGGCGCGCCTGGTAGAGACGGGGCTCGACGTCGGGGAAGGGCTGTTTGTGCAGTGCACCCCGCTCTCGTCGCCCGCCATCAGGGTGATGCTCTCAGGTGCGCCGCCATTTCTCAAGGGCACCGAACTGCGCCGAGATCTACAGCGCTTCGGCACAGTGATCTCGAATATAATTATGCTGCCTTTGAGGTCGAAAGACCCAAAGCTAGCACACGTTTTGTCGTTGCAGCGTCAAACGTTTATGATCTTAAAGGAAGGCAACACGGAAATGGATGTGAACATCAAGTACACCATTGATGGTCACGTCTACATCGTGTATGCCTCCACGGCCGCGCCGAAGTGCTACGGGTGTGGTGGTGTCGGACACACCCGAAAACACTGCATGGCAAACAAACAGGAAAGGGGAAAAGCAGCTCCGCCTGCACAGACAGCAGCAGCAGAAGTGCGGGAGCAGCAGAAGCAGCAGCAGGCGCCGCTGCCGCTGACGCCGCCGCGGCGGCAGCATCTGCAGCAGCTGCAGCAGCAGCAGCAGCATCTGCAGCAGCAGCTGCAGCAGCATCTGCAGCAGCAGCTGCAGCAGACCTCCACCGACTCTGCTGAAGGCCACGCGCAGCCAATGACTGACGGCGGGGAAGATGGTTTCACCGTCGATGAGTCGAGAAAGCGGAAGGCGAGAGGAGGAAGTGCGGGGGGGGGGGGGGGCGTGGTGGCACCCTTCCAAAACGCGTGGCCTGGCCATCGCCGAGAAAGGCAACAGCGACAGTGACGAACGGGACAACTGCCCAAACGCAACAGCAGGGCGCGGCGGTGAGGCCGAGCCACAGGGTGAGCTGATCGTCATTGATGAGGCCCACCCGCCGGACGATGCCGAGGCGGCGGGGCGACCACCAGACCCGGACTCGGCTGCGCCGGAAGGGGGGGGGGTGCTGGATGCCACCGATGAGCCCGCCGATGACACGGCACTCGGGGGTGACGACCAGTTCACCTCCTCACCCTACCAGGTGAGGGAGGCAGAGGCCGCAGAGGGGAGCCGGCCCGAGTTGGAAGAGAGCTCGGATCGGCACGGTGCGTTGGAAGAGGTAACCACCGAGCCTCACACGAGCGTGCCGGGAGACTCAGACGACGGAGGGTCGGAGTTAGAGATAGACGACAACTTGAGTGAGGGGAGCTACTCACATGTTAAGAAGAAACGGGAGTACACACCCGGCAAGATTGTCGAATTCCTCCGAACTAGTTACAAGAAGCGGGGGTCGACGTCGGAGATTCTTTCCCTGACGCGCAGGCCTTCTTGAAGGTCGCGCAGACAATCATGAGCGACATGAAAGAGTACAAGTGCACCCCGCAGGAAGGCAATCGGCTGAAGGGGTTCATGCAGAAAGCAAGAAAGGGGAGCATGTCCCAACCGGAGTGCCCCCCCGCTGATGCTGTTGCTGAAGCCGACGCCTAAAACCATGGCTTCCTCAGGTGTAAGGATCGCGAGTTTAAACTGCAACAAAGCTCGAAGCGATCCAAGGTGGCACCGCATCTGCAGCTTCATTAACGAGCAGAAAGCGGATGTGACGTTTCTGCAAGAAACGCACCTTGACGCAACTCTGCAGGCCCAGCGCCAGCACCTCTTGGGCAGCCAGGCCTTCTTCAGTCATGGAGAAGACAACCTCGCTGGGATTGCAATTGTGTTTAGTCCAAAGTTTATCCCGGAAGGCGTGGCCTTCAGAGAGATCCAAAAAGGCCATCTGATATCTGTAGATTTCGTGTTAAACAACACGAGGCTACGGTGTTTCAACGTGTATGCGCCGAGTAAGAGCAGTGAGAGGAGACGCTTTTTCTCCGGCACACTGCGGAATGCCTTGGAGGCAGGCAGTGCGGACGGGGTGCTCACGGTCGTGGGGGGAGATATGAACTGCACCCTCGACCCGGCGCTCGACCGCAATAGTGCTGAGCCCCACCCGGAATCCGCACGGCCATTAGCCGACATGGTGCAGCAACTGGGTTTGCTCGACACGTGGCGACTGCAACACCCAGGCCCGAGGCAATAAACTTGGTGCCGCGCGGGCCTGCAGGGGAGGGTGAGCCTCGCCAGGCTTGGCCGGTTATACATCAGTGCGGACAGTGCCAACCGGCTCGGGGGCAGCAACATTACCCCGTCCGGTTTCTCTGACCACCACCTGGTCTCAGCACTGCTGCGAGTCCCCAGGGAGAGGCGTCGCTGCCCCTACTGGAAACTCGACGTGCAGCTGCTTGAGGACGAAAATTTTACGGAGGCATTCAGGGCCTGTTGGTCACACTGGGCAGCAACCAGGAGCAGTTTCAGCTCTGGTCAGCGATGGTGGGAACACACTAAAGCACAAATTAGGGCCCTCTGTCTACAGCTTTCGAGCCAGCACGCCGCCGCCAAGGAGGAGATGGTGAAACACCTGGCGAGCGAGCTGCTGCTGCTCGAGGCTGAGATGGGCTCGGCCCAGGACGCGCACGGCAACGAGGGCGAGGTGCTGCTGGAGAAGCGGCGGCTCTTCAGGGCCGTTACGGACCAGCAGGCACATAGTTCGTTTGTGCACAAAAAGGTGCAACACCTGGCACAGATGGACTCTCCCTCAAAGTATTTATTTCGGCTAGGCAATAGACCCTCGAGCAATGATAACAACATTCCAGGTTTGCTTACCCCAGAGGGGGAGACAGCAACTGCCGAGGGGGAAATTGCTAGGATCGCGAAAGACTTCTATTCACACCTGTTCAAGGCTGAGCACGTACAGGACGAGGCTGTTGAAGAACTACTAGTCGCGGGCCCTACTCTAGGGGACGTGGAGAGAGACAAACTGGAAAGCCCCGTCACCCTGGAGAAACTGCACACTGCCATGAAAGGTCTGGCAGCTGGCAAATCCCCAGGGATCGATGGGCTGCCAGTTGAGTTCTACGAAACCTTCTGGGATGTACTCAGCCCTTGCCTGCTGGAGTTGCTGGAGGAGAGCCTGCGGGACGGGGAACTCCCGCAGAGCTGCAGGAAGGCGGTGGTCACCCTGTTGCCTAAGAAGGGGGACCTGTGTCGCATAGAAAACTGGCGGCCCGTCTCCCTCCTGTGCGCCGACTATAAAATCTTCGCCAAGGCGCTGGCAAACCGCCTCAAAAGAGGTGGTGGGTCAGCTCGTGCAACCCGAGCAGGCGTATTGCATCCCCGGCCGCTGCATCTATGATAACATCGGCACGGTCAGGGATGTGATCTCCCTCGCGGATATGCACGACATGGACGCAGGTCTCCTATTCATGGACCAGGAGAAGGCGTTCGACAGGGTAAGCTACGAGTACCTGAGAAGACTGCTCCTCTCCTTCGGGTTCAGCCAGAACTTCACGGCACACGTGCACCTCCTATATACGGGCACAACCAGCCTTATAAAAATCAATCAAAGGCTTGGCTGCCCTGTTCCCGTGACAAGAGGAGTCAGGCAGGGGTGCCCTCTCTCGGGGCTCCTTTACACCCTGTCCCTTGAGCCGCTCTTGCGACGCCTGAGAAACACCTTGTCCGGGTTCAGGGTCCCGGGGCCGGAGAACGCAGTCATAAAGCTCTCCGCATATGCGGACGACGTATGCGCAGGACGTCGCTGCACTCTGCCGGGTGGTGGAGGTCTATGAAAAGGCCTCCTGTGCCAAAGTCAACTGGCGGAAGTGTGAGGCGTTATGGATGGGGTCACAAGGTGCAGTGAGTTCCGTGCTCCTCCCAGGCAGAGTCACCTGGCAGGGTGAGGGCGTGAAGTATCTCGGAGTGTACCTAGGGAAGCCCCAAGTCGTTTATAAAAACTGGACCGAGATGAGCGACGTATTTGAGGCTAAACTGAGAGCGTGGGCACATCTCGCCCCACAAATGTCCTTCAGGGGGAGAGTGCTCATAGGGAATAACCTGGCAGCCTCGGTGCTGTGGCACAGAGCCAAGGCCCTCCAACCCCTGGGCTGGTTACTCACGAGGGCGAACAGGTCGCTTGTCCACTTTGTCTGGAACGGCAAGCACTGGATGAGGCCAGGGGTCCTCTACCTGCTGGTGGGTGAGGGCGGCCAAGGCCTGGTAGACGTCACCGCTCGAGTGATGAGCTTCAGGCTCCAGGCCGTGAGAAACTTGCTATACGAACAAGAAGAGCTGCCCCGGACGTCGCTGGCCCTCGCCCTGCTGAGAAATGCGGGCGGGCGGCTGGGATATGGGAGGGAGCTCTTCCTTATGGACCTGACCCGAGTCGACTGCACCTGGCTGCCGGGCTATTACCAGAGCCTGTTGGAGGCGTGGCGGAGCCTGGAATGGAGCAGGGCGAGCCCGCACCACGGCCTTAATGGCTTCATGACCGAACCCCTGTTCCACAATAGCCTCCTCGATGGAATCAGGGAGGAGGGAACGCTGGCCCTCCGTTTCGCCTCGGCAGGAGTGCGAACGGTTAGGGATCTCGTGAGGAGCCAGGACGGCCGCTCCAAATGGAAGAACGCGGCTGAGGTGAGCGGCGCCGCTGGGCTCCGCTCCATGATGGCCGGAGAAAAGTTGTTGCGAGAGGCGATCGCAGCAATGTGGAAACTGCGTTTACAGCTAGAAAAGCCAGGAAACAGCGGCGCCACACGGCCGCTGCCCTCCTCCTCCCCCCCTCCCCTCGCTTTCCAGGAGTTGCGCGTCTCCTGCATCCAGCCCCCTGGGCGCTGTGAGGCAGGGAGGTTGCTTAAGCTCGCGAACTGCAGAGACGTGGCCCTCAAGGGCGCCTCCAAGCGGGTGCTGTACGACTGCTGCGTCAAAACACTGCGGTGTCGAGAGCTGGAAAACCTACCAGACACGAAGTGGAGGGAGTTCTTCTCTCCCTTGATCGACACCACCCCCCAGTGGAAACAGCTCTACAAGGCCCCCGTTGCAAAGCGCAGCGGGGACCTCCAGTGGAGGCTGGCGCACTGGACGCTGCCCTCGGCAGCGTGGATCTGCAAGGTCACCCCGGGGGTGTCAGACCTGTGCGTGTTCTGTGGCGCGAGGGAGGACCTCGCCCACCAGTACGTGGGGTGCTCGCGGCTGGACCCGTTGTTCAGACTCCTGGGGGCCGTTTTTAAGAAATTGGGGGTGCCCTTCTACAAGAGCGTTTTTATATGCGGGGTACCGTACCGGGCGGACAAGCGCCACATCCTGGCAAACTTTGTCTGCGGTGCAAGCCAAGATGGCGGTATACAAAACGCGAAAAAAGAAACTGCGAGGTGACACGGACGACAGTTGTTCAGCGGAGGCAACGCTGAAAGGTCTGCTGAAAGCGAGGCTCCGGCTGGAGCACGCGTACTTTTCCCGGGTTGGAGATGCGCACGCCGTGTTCCAGGAGCAGTGGGGGGCCGGTCAGGCCCTCTGTACCAACACAAATGGTGAACTGACCTTCACTTTTTAATGATCCAGTCGAAACGGGCGTTAGACGCGGCGACGCGGGCAGGACGTATGCGGTGGTGCAGCGCGTGGTGGAGCGGAGCGCGTGACAGTCTGGCCGTGCGGCGCACGCGCGGCGGTGCGGCGCGCCTGGCGGTGTGGCACATGTGCTGAGGTGTGGCGCACGCGGCGGTCTGAATGATGTGGCGTGCGCGCGGCGGTGTGGCGCGGCGGTGTGTCACACGGAGTGAGGCGGTGTGACGTACGCGGCAAGGTGTAGCGCGCGCGGTGGTGCCGCACTCATTCAGCGGTGTGACGCACTTGGCGGCGCGGCACATGTGCTGGGGTGTGGCGCACGCGGCGGGCCGACAATGTGCGCGCGTGCGCGGCGGTGTGTCGCACCAGGCGGTGCGGCGTGCATGCCGCGGTGTTGCGCGGGGCGATGTGGCACGCGTACCTGCGGCGTGACGTGCGCGTCGCAGTATTGTGCGCGTGATGGTGTGGTGCACGCGGTGGTGTGACACACGTGTCACGGAGGAATGTGCACGTGGCGGTGTGGCTCGCGCGGCGGCGTGGCGCACGGGCCGCGTTGTCTAGCGGCGGTGATGTTACTGATGACGATGACCTCGAACCATCAGGGGAGGAAGTGTGGAATAAGCGGGGGGGCCTGCCAAGAAAAGAGGTGCCAAAGCTCGAAATGACACAGCGCGTCGGATACTGTTGCGCGGCCGGTGCTTGGGGATTGTGGTGCCGGCGTTGCGCGTCGCGGGGCGGCGGTGGGATGGTGAGCTGTGTTTTTTTTGTTGTGTCGCCATAAAGGCTTGAATATTGCAAAATTCCAGGGCAATTTGCCGCTCTTTCTGTGTCTCTCTCTCTGTGTCTCTCTGTGTCTCTGTGTCTCTCTCTGTGTGTCTCTCTCTCTGTGTCTCTCTGTGTCTTTCTCTGTGTCTCTGTCTCTCTCTGTTGCTCTCTGTTTCTCTGTCACTCTCTCTCTGTCTTTCTTTGTCTCTCTCTGTTTCTCTCTGACTGTCTCTCTCTGTCTCTCTCTGTGTCTCTCTCTGTGTTTCTGTCTCTCTGTCTCTCTCTGTCTGTCTCTCTCTGTCTCTCTCACTGTTTCTCTCTGTTTCTCAGTCTCTCTCTGTCTCTGTCTCTCTCTGTTGCTCTCTCTGTCTCTCTGTCTCTCTCTGTCTCTCTCTGTGTCTCTCCCTTCCCATCTCTCCCCACCACCGCCACCACTGTGCGTGTCTCGGCACTCACGGTTCTTGCTGGCTTTGCACTGCTCGCCAGATGCGCTGCAGTCCACGGTTCTGTTGGTCATCATGCACTGAACGTTGGAGATTTGATCCTCACACTTGTAGCACTTGAGGGAGTTCGGGGTCGAGGTGATGTTCACGTTGCAGAGGCTCGTGTTGCAGCAGTAGGGCACTGAGAAGCCGACGCCGTTTGCGACGGAGATTGCTGAGCAGATCGTCTTGCTGTTGCAGCCCTTGCTGATCTTGTTCGTGATCGCTGTGGGTGAGAGATGGAGGAGGAGGTTAGAGTTGATGGAGGAGATGGAGATGGAGGAGATGGAGGAGGTTTTAGTTGGAGGAGGTTATAGTTGAAGGAGGAGGTTAGAGTTGATGGAGGAGATGGAGATGGAGGAGATGGAGGAGGTTTTAGTTGGAGGAGGTTATAGTTGGAGGAGGAGGTTAGAGTTGATGGAGGAGATGGAGATGGAGGAGGAGGTTTTAGTTAGAGGAGGTTTTAGTTGGAGGAGGTTTTAATTGGAGGAGGTTTTAGTTGAAGGAGGTTTTAGTTGGAGGAGGTTTTAGTTGGAGGAGATGGAGATGGTGGAGGAGGTTTTAGTTGGAAGAGGTTTAAGTTGGAGGAGGTTTTAGTTGGAGGAGGTTGTAGTTGGAGGAGGAGGTTTTAGTTGGAGGAGATTATAGTTGGAGGAGGAGGTTATAGTTGGAGGAGGAGGTTTTAGTTGGAGGAGAATTTAGTTGGAGGAGGTTATAGTAGGGTGAGTTATAGTTAGAGGAGGTTGTAGTTGGAGGAGGGTTTAGTTGGTGGATGAGGTTTTAGTTGGAGTGCGCTGCTACTCCACCTGCTCTACAACACCACAAGTCCACCCGCCCAGCCGCCGTTTAAAGTCCTCGTCATCTCTCACCTCAGTATTCTGTCTAGAATCCCAAGCTGAGAGAGAGGGAGGGAGGGGGGGATTTTGTGTAGAATCCAACCCATCTCTCTCGCTCACCAAGAATTCCGAGGGGGGTGGGTGGGATGGATTCCTGGTGACATGCGTCACGTGTGTAGTGTTGTGGATTCTGGAATCGTCGGACTCGGTCTTGAAGGCAACACTCTTTATTTTACACTATGAGATATCTCCTTTACCGGTGGCAAAATATAGTGATAGGGTTTTACCCTTTCAACCGGTACAAAAACTGACACCTTTATACAAGGCATCGTGTTTGCAATAACCACAACACAAGCAGTCAAAATGCAAACAAAAAGAAACAACTCTGATGATGAAAATGATATGCACTATCCTTGAAGTTGATTTGTCCACACCCGAGACAGCTTTTCTTAGAGCCCAGTCTCACATTGTGTTGGACCAGATGACGCCAAAAGGCGCACAACTCAAAGACAGCACACTATCAGAGTATTGAGAGCTCGGGGTAAGCATTTACACTGTGAGACATCTCCTTTACCAGTGGCAAAATATAGTGGTAGGTTTTTACCCTTTCAACTGGTACAAAAACTGACACCTTAATACAAGGCATCATGTTTGCAATAACCACAACACAAGCAGTCAACATGCAAACAAAAAGAAAGAACTCTGATAATGATATGTACTGTCCTTGAAGTTGATTGGTCCACACCCGAGACAGCTTTTCTTAGAGCCCAGTCTCCATTGGTGTTGGACCAGATGACGCCAAAAGGCGTACAAATCAAAGACAGCGCACTATCAGAGAATTGAGAGCTCGGAGTAAGCATTTACACTATGAGACCTCCTTTACCAGTGGCCAGATATAGTAATAGGTGTTTACCCTTTCAACTGGTACAAAAACTGACACCTTTATACAAGGCATCATGTTTGCAATAACCACAACACAAGCAGCGAGTACCCCGTCGACGCATGCGGTGTACGGAAAGCTGTCTTTTCCCTCGAGGACTCGTCGAGGGGAAGCTGCCAAAATCCCGATGAAAGATCGAAAATCGAAAAAAATGTAGCCCCAGACAAGGCATCGAGGGAATCATCCATACGCGGCAGGGGGTACGTGTCCGCAACCGACACTTTATTTAACCGACGAAAATCGACACAAAACCGCAATTTCCCACCCTTCTTTTTGACAAGAACCACCGGAGCACCCCACGGACTGTTCGACGGAGAAATAATGTCGGCAGCCAACATATCCTCCACCGCGCCCTGTATGTGATCCCACTCCGACGGACTCAACCGATGCGGGTTCATCCGAATCGGAGCAGCATCCCCCGTATCAATATGGTGGTAGAGCAGAGTAGTGCGACCCAAATCGAAATTGTCCGAAATAAAAACGTCGGAATACTTCCCCAACAGCGTGCGAAGCGCGAACCGTTGGTCCCCAGTTAAAGACCCATTTTCCCCGCACAAATCTGCAATCCAGCGATCGTCCTGCGGCGTGGAGGTCGAGACCCCCCCAACGAGGCCCTGGGGGCCCCCATCGTCATGGGCCGTGAAAGCAGTCGTAGCATGAGCTAAAACCGTTCCGGCCCGCACACAAACATTCTCTGCAGTCCCATTCAATGCCTGCAAAAACGGGGGTTGCCCGGCCCGAACAATCGTCTGCGCCCCCACTAACGTCAAGCTCCCCGCCACAATATTAGACGGCGACAACAAGACACCAGTCACCCTCTCGATTCCCGGGAGTGGTTTCCGATAACGCAGCGGAATAAGCATTTGCGATCCAGGTGGAACATCAACCGATACCTCGGAGAGCGCCTGCACCTGGTGGTCAGGAACGGACTGGCCCCAGGGTGATGGTAAGAAGGCAATCTGGCGGCCCCCCGGTAATTGAATACAATTTTGATCCACCCGAATCTGAATGGGCATTTTCGCTAGGAAATCCATTCCCAACAAACAGGGCACCGTGAGGGACCTAGAAATTAACACCGTCCCAGAAACCGAAACACTCCCAACCGCTATGCTGGCGTCCACCTGACCCACAATGCCCATACTACCCCCATTCGCCGCTATGCACGCGTCATAAACTGGTCGCACCCGCTCCGGAGGAATGGACAGAAGGTGAAATATGACGTCCAAGATAATAGTTGCGGACGCACCCAAGTCCACCAAAATACGCACGTCCACCCCTTGGATGGAACCCAGCACAGTGGACGACCCAGTAGCGGCCGCAACTACCCTCCGTGCCAACTTGCGCCACTGCATGAGCGAGCGACGTGGCTCTTGCAGCGCTCCCCCACTAGTAACCTTATCCGGACCCCGCGGCGAAAGTGATGCATGAGGTGACAGGCTTTGCCGGGTGTCTGATGCGTACCGACTTGCCTGTCGTGGTTGTTCTTGACTTGTCGCAGCCTTGGCAGGGGCCTCCTGCTGGAGCGGTGGGCGAGGGCGAGCCCAGCACTCCCTGGCGAAGTGACCCCGACGGCCGCAGCGGAAGCACAGCAGGTCGGTCCGCCGTCTGGCGCCCCCCCTGTCCTGGCGATCCCACCAGGGTGGACCCGGCCGCAACTCCGCACCCGCGCGAGTAGGCGGCTGGGTCGCTGCCGCCGTCAACTCCGCAGGCCCACTCTCGTCCCTCACATACACGGCCTTTGACGGATCTCACCCCGTGGCGCCACCCTCGATCTTGGGGCTCCCCGTCCAGACTGTCACTTGCTTCCAGCGGCGCAGGTTAAATTGCGCGTCCAGGCACTTAGCCGCTATGGGGAGGTCAGTTGTTCGTGACCGCACACCGGCATAGGAATGCCCAAGTCCCTGGATAGCTCCAACATCTTCCCTAAAATCAAGGGCTCCAACAAGTCCGGCTCTGTGTCCGGGTATACAGCCATAGCCAACTCCAGGACAGCATCCCGGAAAGCCACAGGAGATTCCTCCGGAGCCCACTGCCGTTGAATGAACCTACGATGAGCATCGTCCGGGGGCTCATAAGCCTCTGCTATTTCTTCAAAAATGGCCTTGAGCGTCGTCTTCCTTGCGGCTTTAATGGAGCGGAAGAACCGGACCGATTCGTCATCGAGGAGCGTCGACAGGACTTCCAGAGCCTCCGCATCCATCCACTTCGCGGAGCGGACCGCCGCCTCGAAGCGGCAGGCAAACGCACTCCAGTCGCCTCCAATGGAAAATTCTTTCAGCGTCGTCAGACGATGGCTGCGGTTCCCCGAGTCGCCACAATCCGCTGACGGAAGTCGACACGGTGACGAGACGACCACATCTTCCCGCGTTGACAAGACG
>JAAXLI020001729.1:1296-19957 GCA_014621495.2 Entosphenus tridentatus
TCTTCTGAGAAGCTGCTGTTGGGATTATCCTTGTCATTCTCAAACTGGGTCAGGTAGGTGTCAATCAAATCCCTGGGGTTTTGTGTATTCCGTGTTGTGTAATGTTTGGATATTATGTCCTCAATAAAAATTATGAATCCTTGCCATGTTTTTGAATATTCTCTGTTGCGGTCCAGGCAGGTCCATAAAAAAAGGTAGTATGTTACATAGTGCTCCCACTGGTCCTGCTTGTAGTTGTAGGTTTTCCTCTAGGAGGTGCAACAAAGATTGGAATTGCTTGTCATTGTATTCATAGCGGGTTCCAGTCACTAGGGAACAAATTATGTTGTCCATAGTATTGTTTAAGTTAAAATGAGGGTCAAATGATGACGCTTCTTGTCGGAATATTTCAATTAGGTAACGTATTTCTGTCAAGATTCGATCTTCTATGGACGCCTTGCCAAAACCAAAACTGCACAATGTCGACAGAGTAAACCTGCGATGCTGCTTCCAAGCGTCACCATATGGAGCGGCAATGAGTCCCGAGTTGTTTTGTGATTTTTGTGGTGAGAGGAGTAACTGGCCGGCCAGCAAAGTCATGCCCTTGATGCACCAAAATCTCCTTGACTGCCTGGTAGCCACTTACCATCACAATTGGAATCTTGCCCAACATTATGCTGCACACACTCCCATATTCCGCAGCCAACTGCTGCATTACAACATGCAGTTTCTTTTGACTGAATATGGATATATTTCCCACGAGGGGGAGTGCCCTCGGACCCGGGGGAAAGCCCACTGGGCGGATGGATGACTTCACCTCACAGAGAACAGCCCGCACAGCCAGGAACACCGGGATAAAAATCGCCAGGCAGACCAGGATATGCCTTACTGAAGAGAAGCCCCATTCCACGACTGTGTCAACTACTAGCAACATTTTTCGATTTAAATTTCGATTTAAAGCTTTCGTGACTGCAGGGATTCATCTTCTTGGTTCTTTCGGTAAAGTCACGTAGAAGGGAAGTAATAAAAAAACATAATAAAATAATTCTCACGACGTTTCGGCCACAACGCCAGCAGCCGTCCTCAGGTGAAGACCAGGTCTGTCGGGGAGACAGCGTCTGAATGCTAGCAACATGTTACACAGTGGGCAATAGAGTGAAGATATTCCGCAAGAATTTGACGATGATAAAAGTGGCCTTCCCGTAGTGAAAAACACGTGAAAAATATATGATTATTTCCTCACCTGAACATTGATTTTGTAACATTTCTCGTTGTATATATGGAATAGCTTACCTGTATGTATGTTGAAATTTTTTCGCACCGTACGTAGTCAACTACGCTCTCGGTGTTTCCAGATTTGAGAAGAGTATAATCTGAAAAGGAAGAATGATTCGAAAGCGTAGTTGAATCTATTAGTGCAGAACTGTCAGTGTCGCCCCATCATCTTTGTGGGTTTTATCTAAGTTTTCTGCACACACACCAAACATTTCATAACGGCATTAAAAAAAACGTGTTTATACAGGACCCCACTCAAAAGTATTCCGACTCATCGAGATTAACCACTTCATGGGACAATACTCTAACTAAAGCACACACAATTAACAAAATTTGCATTGCACTTATTACCGATGGCATATATATATAACCATACAGACACTGTAAGTAAAGGTTGAACTTTCTCGTTGCACAGTATATTATTTTTTTATAAAAAAAAATACCCTAAGTCGTTACCAATACCCAATGGCAATTACATGAGCTGCCGGGTGGTGGCAGCACACCCCTGTAATCCAGCACTGGAGGGGAGGGTTGATGGATCAAACAAATGTGAAATTCCCTTCTCAATTCTGATTTTTCAAGAGAAAAACAAGTGTCATGTGTGACCCCTTTAAGCGTTGTTGCTACGTTCATTGCATGTTTTTATTTATCCTCGATTTCGTTGGGGTTGGGCGATTAAACTCTAATCTTGAAACCTGCAGCAGTATGTGAGACTTTACTCAGAGCACGCCCGCAATTATATGAACCACTCACAATTCAAAAATGTATTCCGTTTGTGACTGTGATCATCACGGTTCACGCAGCTGATGCCTCCACGCCTCGTGCAAGCTCACATTCACATTGTGAAAGAGGCCACCCCCTCCAACCGCATTGCACATGGTACAGCTCATGGTTAACGATTGAGTGTGTGGGTGGGGCTGTTCATGTCGGCGTGTGTGCTAATGTACTGTTTTATGTACAGCACTGGATGCATTGCTGTGTGTGGGGAGCTGTGAATTTCGGCCAACGCTGACATGAGTGGCGAGTGATAATCTGAACCAGTTCTGAGCATCCCATATGTCAACTCAGCCTTAAATGTGCACTGTTCCTGGTGCAGTGTGCAAACATTAGCAGCGCGGAGGCAAAGACGGCTGGCGGTGGTGCTGGACAGACAACCATTTATGTGCCGTATCCGCCTCCATAGGTGCTTGCTCTCAGCACTTGCCCCAACAGTCTTTGTCGGCTACACATGTGCCTTTTGCCTTTGTATATGTGATGACATTTAGCTGGGGGCTCTCTCAGTTACTCGGCAAACGGCTGTCCCCTGTGGCTCTTTGTCGTCGATGTTGAGCCCTGATTGCTTCAATTTGGGCTGCACTCAGCGGTGTTGCTCTCTCCTCTCCCGTGTTTCCGTGCCCTCACCACATAAGCATCTCACCTGAATTATCTCCTAATATTTGGGTTATCAACTTTGAGGCTTAAAAAAACTCAGGACACAGATTGGGAATAATATTACAGTAATACCCCGATTTACATTCCCCCCTTTTAAGTCGTTTTGCAAATACGTCGTCACTTTATTCAATTAAATATGGGTCGCCTCAACCTTCGCCTCCACCTCCCCTGTACATTGCTTTGATTTACGTCGTTTCGATATTCGTCTCACATTTCAGGAACGCATCCCCGACATAAACCGGGATATTACTGTTTCACAATAACGAAATACGGGTGAAGTACATGAAATGCATTGTCCTGAGTGGTGTATTCAATTAACAGAAACCAGACATTTAATGTCCGAGGACAACATACATATTTCCCAGAACAGCTACTTCAAAAATAATGTTCTGGTGTTGTGTGGGACCCTTTTATAAAATGTAAGGTTAAAGGTGTACAGACAATGATACAATTGGCACTTCATGCAGCATGAGCTTGTTGACCATATAGTCGAGTCCTCTTTGGTTACTCAATTGGGATTCTTCCCTGGGTTGCATGGTTCGTTATTTTTTGCAACGTTATAGGTTGTTGGCGTTTATTGTTTGGAATAGTCAAGAGGCTCTGGATGAGACTTGATATGTTAATACCTTCAATGATGGAACTTTAATTGGAAAATAGACTTAGGGGGAGAGTTCCCCATGACAATTGTATGACTAATTAAAACTGCAGGTACAATGTCCACACCGGTCCTCCTGGTCACTGTGTTGTTGGTATATGACGGTGTATGTCTCAAAAGTAAATTTAATTGTTCATTTGTATGTGAAACAAAATCACGAACATGTCACCCAAAAGTGTGCCCCTTGGTCAACAGTAATGCATATCCATGGTAGTGTAGCTTTCACTGCTCATGCCTGAGGATATTCACATGGGAGTCTTTGGCTTGTTATTGTGGGCTATACCATGTGTATCATAGTGGAAAGATGTGGGTTGTGGGGCTTTATTCTTTGTCCCTGCCTCCCATTCCCTGACACTGAGCGACCGTTATTGATTTAGCTGCCAGTGCTGTAAGAAAATAATCCAGGCTTGCAGTGAAAAGACACCAGTCTGCACGGAAAGACCACTGCTGTAGACTTCCCACACTTTACAGATGATGTTCGACCAAAACCGGTTACAATGCACATGTACATTGCAGACCTTTTTTCAATACACTGCGCTATTTAAATTACGATAAGACATAAGGGACTCCCTCCGCTATTGCTCATGTTGGGGGTTATTTGTTTCGTACTTCATGCTGGTTAGTGCACATTAAAGGTGGGCAGCATAGACATGGGAACACAGACGTACAGTATAACAATTGATGTTCCAGCACCGCTCTCTACTGCCCACAATGTAGCCCGACAGCAGGCTATTAACACCAGTTGAATCCATATGGTGGTTGGTACGTTCCAGCAATTTAACGGGGTTGGGTGCATTCTATGGGGAATCTGTCCAGCGGCGTAAAAGCACTCATGAGTCTGAGTAGCACCAGACATTCAGCTCACCTTCGATTTATCTGCAGGACTTGGCTGCAAGTGTCACCTCCGTGTGCTCTTAATACACATGTTGTAAATAAAACGTATACATTACGTTAGACATGTTTTAAAATTTGCCTGTGGATCTTGGCGTGTTATTTAATCTGTCCTTTTTAACACGTAGGCTTTCGCGACCAATATTAGTGACGAAATGGCATGTTCTGTTTACGTGACAACCCTTACTAGTTGGCTGTGTCGGGTGGTGGCGGGTTTTAACGACACATTTATATATTTACGTGATCTAACCCAAAAACCTCTATTATGGATAATCTGGCCTTCAATACATAAGTGTTTGGACACCACTGGAATACGTTATTAGCGATTGAGAAGGTTGTAAACTCTGCAAACAGTAACACTTATACTTTTGCAGTCGAAAGCCATTGATGAAAGCAAACGTTTATTTTAAAGCATTGTTTTTCTAAAAATGCGATAATGAATTTTGAAATACCGTTTAGAGACCTCCCTTTAGTTTGGAGGCCCTTTTGCAAGCAGTAGCGCCAGAAAGTAGATGCACAGCCGTACCTTTTAATGTCGCCCACGGGTGGCAGCATCAGCAGCAGCACTTCGAGAACAAAATGTGAAGATTCATGATTTAGTTAGCGTGACGAAGGGCACGGCCACGCACGCTGAATCCATTGCTTCGCCCAAAACTACGAGATAAAAGTTCCGTGTATCAGTATCAGCCCACCAGTCCCTGTACTGTACCAATTTAACAGCCCCGTTAACAAACAATCGGGCAATTCACTGTTGGGCACTACAACGAACGTGACTTGACTTTACAATATACAGATGTATGCAACAAATTCCTTGTAGAATTAGAAGTTACCTACTCGGCATCTTACGTTTGAAGATGTACCCTTTGAGGGGGGGGAGGGTGCTGGGAGGGATGCTATTAGCAATCACACAAATGTCAATGCTTAAGAGACCTAAAATGCATTTGAATCGGTAATGCAGCAAGCAATGAGTAAGAAAAACGCGCCGAATTTGAGTCTTTAGAGGTCAGTGAGAGTGTTGATCACATCATTCCCATCCCATTTGTGGTGGCACTTTTTGATTGAGTAAACCTAAAAGCAGCAGCCCAAGGCAATTTTCCACTACTGTATAAGCAACATGTGCTGCATGCACATGGAAAAAAGCATTGGTCACTAGGATTTTAAAGGAATTCGGTAAACATACACACCATAGAGAAACAGTTATCGTGTGCTAAAATTAGGAGGGTTAAGACACAGAGAGACACATAAATACAGGCATGTCTCGCTGAATGATCGAGATGTTATGCGGAAATTGCTCGGTAAGCAAAAACTCGTTAAACGATCATCGTTTTCCCATCGACTCCCATGTTAAAAGCTGAGCTACGATAATTGTTTTTTTACCCTTTTATCTGGCAACAAAACTGACACCTTTTTTTGATACGAGGAGTCATGTTTGTGTAATAAACCTTCTCGAGACGGCTTCTGGAATCAGTCCTTTATTTTCCACTTCCACAGTTCACAACACTCCCCGTTGCTGGCAGGCAATGGGAAGCGGGCAGACAGCCACCGAAGACGCACCGCCCACGTGGCCCCCAGAGCCCCATACGCGCGTGGCCCCTGCTCTCTTTGTTCCCAGGTCTGCTCCCGACTCTCCCGTCTCTCCCCCTTTTAACGCCTGGGTCACGTGGTACCCTTAAGGTAATCCTCAATAGCCAGCGTCGAACATTCCAGATTACTCCCCGTCAACTCCCGGGACCACGCCTCTGATCCGGCTTCCCATTAGCTGAGGCCAAGATCGGCCGAGCCAATCACCTTAGCTAACATGCCGTGATCACGCCGAGACCATGCTCCCGGGCTCTCCCTTCATTGGCTATAAAGCGAGACCGGCAAAGCCGATCGCCACGTGAGCCATACATGGCTCTCATTACATTTGCATAGACCACAATACGTGCAGTCATAATGCAAACAAAAAACATAACTCTGATTATGTATGCACTGTCCTTGAAGTTGATTAGTCCACACCCGAGACAGCTTTCCTTAGAGCCAAGTCTCACATGGTGTTGGACCAGATGACGCCAAAAGGCGCACGTGCACCTTTTGGCTCGAAGGAAAGCTGTCTCGGGTGTGGACCAATCAATTTCAAGGGCAGTGCATTCATTACCAGAATTGTCTTTTTGTTTGCATTTTGACCGCAAGTGTTGTGGTTAATGCAAACATGATCCCTCGTATAAAGGTGTCAGTTTTGTTGCCAGATAAAAGGGTAAAAAAACAATTATCATATTTTTCTACTGGCAAATGAGGTTCCAATGAAGCTGAGCTACGTTTAAGCCCCAAAAAGTTCCACTCTTGACCAACTTTTCTAGGTGAGAAATGCAAATGATCATTTTAAAATAAAGTTATAAAACATCAAATGTAACACTTGAAGAACCACAGTGCTTGCAGGAGCCTGGAATTCATGGGTAGATATTAGTGGGTGGAGGGAGGCAGCGGTGCAGAACTGGAGGTTTAAATATCACTCGCCACTGATGTTAGCCGTGGCTCGGACTGGAACCGGGGTTGCGTGATTAATAGCCACGATGCGGGGATTGGAGATCGAGCGCAACTTCCTGTTCTCGGCGCCTGTAATTAATTAGCACCGCCACTGACCCCAACTGCACCCACCCATTGCAGTGCCATCACGAGGCACCCTCCCCCCACACGACGAAACAAGCGGGCACTGCACAGGAGGGCTGGTAAACAAGCAGACGCGGGCCACCGTGCGCCCCCGACCGCCACGGGACGCACACAGTATATTTCGAAGTAAACACTTCCTCGTTTTTGCGAATGGGTCTAAATTTAAATTGCTCGTTTTAGCGAATTATCGTATAAATAACGCTCGTAAAGCAAGACACGCCAGTATAGTATAGTAATTTTGTCAGTGGAACTATGAATGAGGACTTCACCATGTCGTGTGGGGGTGTGGAATTTTCTTTACCATACATTATCATGCTGGCCAGTGCCGATTGGTGAAAGCGGGGAGCATAGAAGTTGTAAATTGGCCAGAACTGCAATGTCTGCTGCCCACAACGTAGACCCACAGTAGCCTGTAACGCCTGTTTTATTCATGGTGGTCGTACATTCCAGCACTATCCAGGCTCAACCCATCTTAGCTTCGAAGCACTGACAGGGTGCATTCCAGGTGATTTGATGATTTGATCCATACATCATAAAACACTGAAACAGACAGACAAAAACATGAATACACAGACTCATTCCTAGGTACACGGTGACAAGGGTAAACGAGTAAAGACAAGTAAGATGCAGTGAGAGGGAAACAGAAACAGATCCGGCATTCCATCACCCACCTCCCCCATAAAAAAAAGTTAGGGCTCTGAATGAACCCCGACCTACTAATTCTTGCACAACCTCGCTTTAATAAATTCCTGCGGAGGGAGCTGGTAGGAACGTTGGGTTGCTCGGTCAATGGCCAGGGTCAACGGCGGCGTGGTGTAATCCGCAAATATGCCCGACTGTGAGGGCGGGCACAAGCCGGCGTGAGTAGGTAAAACGTTGAGTTTAATAAGGGCACCACGGGGTGACCAGCCCCTCCCCACCCAGCCCCACCCCCCACCCAGCCCCTCCCCACCCAGCCCCTCCCTGCACGACGGACGGACACAATAATCCCCTGTGGGCTGGTGTAACCAGGAGGTTCCTACCAGTATCACATTACACTGTCCCCACATCTACATAGAGAGATCAGCATGGCTCGTGCAGCCTAAAACCTCCGCATTTCACGAACGCCTCTTACCTCTGCGAGATCCAGCAGCTTCTGCAAACTCCACGCCCAGAGCTGCGAATTGACATGGGAATGTGGAACAAGCCACTTCCCGTAGCAGCATGGTACAGTCCATGTTGAACAATCAACCCCCGTGTTTTGTCGTTACACAATATTCTCATTTGTCCCTCTACATAAAATATATTAAATAGACAAACTTGGAGTGATTTCTACTTGTGAATGTACAAACTGCACGGGAGTCACCTTACAGCACCTACAACAGGCCTCATTACGTTTCCATGTGGTGTGTTTCTCAGTCAAGGTAAACAAATAAATATGTAGCCCTGGAATTGCTTACAGATTGCCCCCAACTAGAGAGAGCTCTAAAGTGTATCTGATCAACTCTTCCATGCTGATCACACAGATTGTAAACGGTGGGTGTAATCACATTTATCCTACCACAAAAAAACTTGCTAATAAACAAATTGTGTTGCACCCATATATGGATGGGTGGATACAAGGAGGTTAGTTGAATAAACTTACCTCACTGTTACTAGTGCCTCGCTGGGAGATAGAAACGAACCACTAGCGCTGGATTGCAAGCCAAGTGAGTTAACCATTACACCACAAAGGAGATAACATACAAAAATACAACAGATGGTTGTGAATTTGTTATTAATCAAATGGCTTATCACCGTTGGTTACAATGTTACCGGTATTGAAAGACAAGGGGTAGTCTATATAAAGCGAAACTCAATAATTGGCGAAAATTAATCAAACTGGCATCTGAGAATAATTACATCTCCCAAGCAGTCCATCACAAGTCCCAGGGCACATGCTCCAAGCCAGCAGTGAGGTTCAGCTGCACGATTTATCTCCCTGTAGTATGCAATATTGTGCACGGATACTCTGCCTCTAATAACGCCGTTTTGCCAGGGTGATGAGATGTTAACTACCTCGCCTGGTATACAGGAGATCGTGGGTTCCATCCCGACCCTTTATATTTTCCATGTTCTTCCCGTGGTCACGTGGATTTTTTCCGGGTCCGCAGGTTTTTCCCTCCACATTTAGAAATATGCGTGTAGGGTATTGGCAGCGGGAATGGGAGCCAAGGGGGGAGACCGCGACTCGACAGCAGGACCCACCTACAGTGAGGGAAAAAAGTATTTGATCCCCTGCTGATTTTGTACGTTTGCCCACTGACAAAGAAATGATCAGTCTCTAATTTTAATTGTAGGTTTATTTGAACAGAGAGAGACAGAATAACAACAACTAAATCCAGAAAAACGCATGTCAAAAATGTTATAGATTGATTTGCATTTTAATGAGGGAAATAAGTATTTGACCCCCTCTCAATCAGAAAGATTTCTGGCTCCCAGGTGTCTTTTATACAGGTAACGAGCTGAGATTAGGAGCACACTCTTAAAGGGAGTGCTCCTAATCTCAGATTGTTACCTGTATAAAAGACACCTGTTCACAAAAGCAATCAATCAATCAGATTCCAAACTCTCCACCATGGCCAAGACCAAAGAGCTCTCCAAGGATGTCAGGGACAAGATTGTAGACCTACACAAGGCTGGAATAGGCTACAAGACCATCGCCAAGCAGCTTGGTGAGAAGGTAACAACAGTTGGTGCGATTATTCGCAAATGGAAGAAATACAAAAGAACTGCCAATCTCCCTCGGCCTGGGGCTCCATGCAAGATCTCACCTCGTGGAGTTGCAATGATCATGAGAACGGTGATGAATCAGCCCAGAACTACACGGGAGGATTTTGTCAATGATCTCAAGGCAGCTGGTACCATAGTTACCAAGAAAACAGTTGGTAACACACTAGGCCGTGAAGGACTGAAATCCTGCAGCGCCCACAAGGTCCCCCTGCTCAAGAAAGCACATATACATGCCCGTCTGAAGTTTGCCAATGAACATCTGAATAAATCACTACCTGTCCACCAATCCGTGTGTGCGGGGTATGTTTCTATCCGCGGTGGCTGCGTAGCCTCGTCGTGATCGTGCATTTCCACATTAATTCACGGCGCCGCAGGGTAATTCAGCCTGGGGAAAGCCTTAGTCAATTCCCTGGTTCCAGGGAAAACCATAGAGGATGTTCCCCCTACGGGGCTCCTGGGTGAAAACCTGTGGACCAGGTGGCTTCCCCGCGAGGCTCTACATGGGGGTCGGTGTGTGTGTGTTTTTGCTGGGGGTTGGTGAGTGGGAAGCCGCGTCGTCCCCATCGCTTGGCGGTGGTCGAGTCGTAGGTGGGGCTCCCGCAAAGCGGCTTCGTGGCTGCAGCATCACAGGTTCCATTTTCAAGAGGATAATCTTTATTTTACATGAACGTATTTACAGTGGTGAGTACAACTATCTCGTCTCGCAATGGATTTGATTATCTGCAGCCCCAGTAATTTCCATGACATGTGTAGTGAGTCCAACTGAGTAGCAGACATTGTCTTAAGGAGCAACACGTTTAATTAAACTATTTGCACAACATACTCCAGGCTTCGATTTAAAGCGTTCCTGACTGCAGGGATTCATCTTCTTGGTTCTTTCAGTAGAAATAACCAAGAAGATACTCCAGGCTATTAACACAACATACTCTCGGGTGGTGACCACCCAACTAACCACGCTATCTTCTTGGTTCTTTCGGTAAAGTCACGTAGAATGGAAATAATAAAATAATAAAAATAAAACATACTTAAATTATTCTCAAGACGTTTCGGCCACAACGCAAGCACCCGTCCTCAGGTGAAGAAACAGGTCTGTCGAGAAGACAGAGTCTGAATGAAACACTCCAGGCTTAGAGCGTCTATTTAAGCTGCTAATCCTGCATAATGCACGGGCATAATGACTTTAAACCCCCCTCCCACCTCCTACGCATTTCACAAGTAGTGTAATAAGAGTCTATGTCTGGCTCAAGTGGTAATCGGCTCTGCCGGTCCCGCTTTACAGCCAATGGGGGGAGAGCCTGGGAGCATGGCCTCGGCGTGATCACGGGATGTCAGCTAGGGTGATTGGTTCTGCTGGTCTTGGCCTCAGCCAATGGGAAGACAAGTCAGGGGCGTGGTCCCGGGAGTTGATGGGGAATCTGGAACATGCGGCACAGGCTATTAAGGATTGGCTGGAGTGTACCACGTGACCCAGGCGTAAGGGGAGAGAGGAGAGACACGGGGTCAGACACGGAACGAAGAGAGAGAGGGGCCATGTGCGAGCGGGGCTCCAGGTGCCACGTGGTGGTGCATCTCTGGGGAGCTGTCTGTCCGCTTCCCGTTGCCTGCCAGCCATGGGGAGTGTTTGTGAACTGAAGAAGTAAAATAAAAGGACCGATTCCACAAGCCGTCTCCAAGAGGTTTATTACATTGGTGTCAGAAGTTCTTCTGGGACCCTTTGGACGATCTTCAAGATGTCCAAGCACCTCAGAAAGAAGAACCCACCCGACCCTCCATCGGAGGAAGATGTGGAGACGGACGAGGACGATCTGCTGGGAGCTACGGTTCCTCTGCCTCCGGCTGCTGCTCTCCTCGACGCCTCTCAGCGCCGACCGGGGGAAGATACGACCACCTCAGGGGCGAACGACGGGTGGCGGCAGATGGCGGAGCAGATCGAGTCACTACGCGCGATTTTGCTGAGTCTGGTGACGGCGGTCGCATCCTCACCGGCCCTGGGTCGGCAGCTAGCGGTTCAGCTCAATGCCGTGGACCAAGATCGTCGGCGGGAATCCGCGTCCGCCATTGCTCCTGCCACACGGGAGGATGCCTCCATCTTGGGCGGGGCGGCTGCGACGGAACCGTTAGACGCCATTTTGTGCAAGGCTGAAATCACGTGGCCACCCGACGCCATTTTGACGGAGACGCGCAGAACGCGGGGAGCGGAAACGGAGATGCTCGAGGCGTCTGCCTGCCACCGCAGACATCGTCTTCCACAGATCAAAGAATTTATCGCCGGGGGCGATTGGAGTGCTTTTACGTGGCACTTCGAGGCGGCCTTTAGATCCGTGTGTTGGACGGAGGCGGAGGCGCTGGAAGTGCTGCCCACACTGCTGGATAATGTTTCCCTGGCGGTCTTCTGATCCATCCCGGCGACCAAGAAGAAGACGCTTTGTGATGCTTTAGCAGAAATGGCGGAATTTTACGACCCGCCGACGGCAGCCACGAGAAAATGTATGTCACATCGTCGAGGATCAGAGGAGTCACCTTTGGCTTACCGGGTGGTGCTGGTGGCGTTAGCCATGGCCGCTTACCCTGATGCGACGGCTGATCACCTTGATCCTCTCATTCTTTCCCGTATGCTGGAGCTGTCCCAGGAACTCAACATCTCGCTGCCGGTATGCGGCCACGAACCGCTTACATCGCGATGGGTGGCGCGCTGCTTGGACGCTAAATTTAACCTCAAGTGCTGGGATCAGATGGCGGCATGGACGGGAAAACCTGAAATGGACGGCCCACCTTTGGGGTGGTCTCCACGACGGGTCGTCCACTGCTCCGATGACTCCGGCGACGACGAGGTGGTGGCTGCTGTTCTGCACTGGATTCCGAGACGACGGCTGCGCGACCAGCGTGGTGACTACACGGGCCAACCACGTGCGGGGGCTGGGTCGACCGACCGCCAGCCGACGACGGCCACGTGTTTCAAGCGTGGCCGACGAGGCCATTTTGCCCGCGACTGCCGCGGCCGACCTCTGCCTTCGCCGCTTCCGCCGAGTGGACCTCCATCTCCTCCATCGGGCACGGAGCTGCGACACCCTCGGGCGAGTAGGCACAAATCGGACACCCGGCAGGTCTTGTCACATCATTCATCCACTCGCACACATGGTTGCACTTCAAATGATAACTGTGGTTCTTCTGTGTCATTACCACGCTCTACTACACAATGGAAAAAATTGGCTCGTAGGGTTGTGGCTGCGGCGTCGGGCTCATCGACGGTATGGGGTACCATCGAGGGCATCGACGTCCGTATTTTGGTGGACACTGGCGCGTCTGCCACCATAATTTCCGATGTCATTTTTCATCTTTTGTCTATTCCCACGTCACGAATCCGCCCGGTTAATGACGCGTATGTAGCCGCAAATGGGGGTAGCATGGGTATTTTCGGGCAAGTCGATGTGCGTATTGCTATCGGTAATGTTACCGCCAAAGGATCGGTGTTGATCTCGCGCTCACTGGCCGTCCCATGCTTATTAGGCACTGATTTCTTGTGCCGCATGCCACTTAAGATACTGGTCTACCAGGATTGTTTAGAAATGCCGGGGGTCGTAGGATGTCGTTCCTGCCTTCCCTACTGGCCCGTTCGCCACCGGGTAACGCAATTAACACCATGGTCGCTGCCACAGTAGAAGTTCCATCAGGTGCACAAATGCTTATCCCGCTGCGTTACCGTAAACCTCTTCAGGTTAAGGATGGTGCGATGGGTGTGCTATTATCCCCGTCGAATTCGGTGGCTAAATCTTTTTCCTTGGTGGCAGCCCAAACGATCGTACGGCCGGGTCAGGCCCCGTTCATACAGGTGTTGAATGGTGGGCCGGACCGGGTTGTTGTCCCGGCTGGATCGGTATTGGCTCACGCCACTACAAATTTCGCCACTTTTGATGGAAAGCCACAAATGAAAACACCCACTGATGGACCACCACGCGATCGTTCACAGGAACGGTGGATCGTGGACTTGTGCGGGGAAAATTCATCTTTATCAAACGCGCAAAGGACTGCGTTGCATTCATTATTATTACAGTATGCTGACGTTTTCAGTAAAAATTATTTGGATCTCGGCCGTACGTCGCTTTTGTCGCACCATATTGACACCGGTGCGACACCTCCGATTTGTATGCATCCGCATCGCATGGGCCCTGCAGAAAGAGAACACGTGCGCGGCGTGGTAGACGAGATGTTGGCGGCAGATATTATTTCGCCGTCCAACAGTCCTTGGGGTGCGCCGGTGGTACTGGTTAAGAAAAAGGATGGTGGGACGAGATTTTGTGTAGATTTCCGCCGGTTGAATAAGATATCCGTGGCGGACGCATACCCTTTACCATGGATGGATGACTCATTGGACGCTTTATCAGGGGCAAAATTCTTCTCCACCCTCGATCTGTCCTCGGGCTTTTGGCAGCTCCCCCTCGATGACGCGTCGAAACCCAAGACGGCATTCCACATGCCACAAGGCCTCTTTGAGTTTAACCGGTTACCTATTGGCTTGAATGCGGCTCCGGCGACGTTCCAACGCCTGATGGAACTGGTACTGGCGGGACTACAGTGGGAGACGTGCCTCATATATTTAGACGATATTATCGTTTTTAGCCGCACATTCGAGGAACACCTCCAATGCCTGGAGACTGTCTTTCAGAGGATGCGGTCGGCTGACCTAAAGTTTAAACCAAAGAAATGCTACCTTTTGCAACACTCCATCCGTTACTTGGGTCATATTGTCAGTTCGGACGGCGTGTCCACTGACCCTCAGAAAACGCGATGTGTCCGAGAGTGGCCCACACCCACTTCGGTGGGCGACGTTCAGCGCTTTATTGGGTTTGCATCCTACTATCGCCAGTTCGTTAAGAACTTTGCCACACTGGCTAAACCATTGCATATTCTGACAGGCAACAATCAAAGGTTTAAATGGGGTCTGGAGGAGGAACGCTCTTTTCACTTGCTTCAGGATCACCTCGTCACGGCGCCTACGCTCGACTACCCAGACTTTTCCCAGCCGTTCATCCTTGACACGGATGCTAGCGATATTGGCATCGGGGCCATTTTATCGCAACGTAAAGATGGAGTTGAACGAGTGGTTGCATACGGCAGCAGGGTTCTGTCCCTGGCAGAAACACGATATTGCGTGACAAGGCGGGAACTTTTGGCGATCGTACATTTTGTCCGCCTGTACCGGCCGCACCTGTATGGAAGGAAATTCCTCGTTCGCACTGATCATGCGGCTTTGCAATACTCGTTAAAATTGGACCAACCATCAGGCCAATTGGCTCGGTGGTTGGAATCGTTACAGGATTTTTCCTTCGATATCACGTACCGCAAGGGTGCTCGCCACGCCAACGCGGACGCGCTCTCTAGGTTACCACCCATTCCCCCGTGCACTTGTCTGACGGGTATGCACTACTGCGCGGTGCCGCTTACCTCGCCCTGTCCGGTTATGGGGGCGATGTCGAACGAGGATGGCCAGGATGTGCCGGTGGATACTGATGATACCCTGCAGCTGCCGCACTTGGTTTGGATACGCGAGCAGGAGGCCGATACCTCTCTGGCTCCGCTGCGGAAATTGATTGGGAAACCAAGAGCTCATTTGGCGGAATGGAAGTGGCGGATGTTCCGGGGCCAGGCGGGACTATTGATGTGTACCGATGGATTGTCTGACCGACCACGCCTGGTCGTGCCTACATCCCTTCGCCATGACCTGCTTCGCGCTCTGCACGCTGACAAATTAATGCACCTCGGCGTGCAGAAGACTTTGGCCG
This sequence comes from Entosphenus tridentatus, assembly GCA_014621495.2. Taxonomy (NCBI): domain Eukaryota; kingdom Metazoa; phylum Chordata; class Hyperoartia; order Petromyzontiformes; family Petromyzontidae; genus Entosphenus; species Entosphenus tridentatus. Next base: position 16,708 of record JAAXLI020001729.1, read on the forward strand.
CAATGCAGAAAGATTTATTTTGGCCCGGCATGACGGCAGACGTTAACGACTTTGTCCAGTCATGCCATGATTGTGCGAAGAGGAAACCACCTCGGAAACATTATGTGCCGCCATTATGTTCCATTTAGGTATCCCGTATAAACGAATTAGTTGCTCTGGACATCCTCGGGCCGTTCCCTCCATCGGCTAGGGGCAACAAATACCTTCTGGTCGGGGTAGAATATTTTTCTCGATGGCCTATGGCCTGGCCTCTGCCTGACCAAACGGCCGCGTCCGTCACCGCTGCTTTCTTGAATGGTTATGTCATGGATAAAGGAGCACCCGAGAGGCTGCTCACGGATCAGGGACGTAACTTCTCCTCCAAATTGCTCAAGGATGTTTGCGATACGCTGGACACAAAGAAAATCCGCACTTCCCCTTACCATCTGCAAACGGATGGCATGGTGGAACGATTTAACTGCACCCTTTTGGCTATGCTTTGTTACACGGTGAGTGAAAAGCAGACCGATTGGGACTTACACATACCGGGCGTCTTAGCGGCATACCGCATGGTTCCGCACGCGTCCACGGAATATTCGCCATTTTTCTTGATGTATGGTCGTGAGAACGTACCCCCCCCATTGGTGTACAACTGGGTACGCCGAGGAAACAACCATCCCTTTCCTTGCCTGATCACGTACGGGACTCGCTTGAACGGGTTACAGAGGCGCGAGAGGCCGCCAGATGTGCGACGACCCGTACGCAGGCAATGAACGAGAGGTGTGCGCTTCGATCGCGTACCCACATGCCCTGGTCGGTGGGCGATCTGGCATGGCTCCACTGCCCTCAGGTGCCGGTGGGCACATCCCCTAAATTGCACAGGCCTTGGCAGGGGCCTGTGACATTGGTGGACATTCGGAACCCACAGAGTGTTCGCGTCCAGTACGGGAAACGTCGGTGGTACGTCCATTCGTCGCGACTCAAACCCTACGTTGGTCCGTGTGCCGATCCCTCATCTCCACTTGTTGACCTGCCGGGGTCTGCTGTGCCGAATATGCCGCTTGCCTCGCCCATTGATCCCCAACGGGGCTGTGTTGTGCCCCCTGCAGATGAACAGGTTTTGAGGGCTGATGAGACCACCGCCGTCCCTCCTCCAACGGGACCTACCCTGGACACAACCGAAACCGAACATTCTCCTTTTTCTTCTTCACGCCAACCACCTCCTGCTGATCCGGCGGCAAGGCGACCGTGCGCAGGAAGCGGAGAGGGTCCCGCGTCGCATATGCGGTCGAAATCTCTTCCGTTTTGATAGCATTTGATTGCCTTGCAGTCCCTTCCTTGTTGTTACTGCGCTGCAGGGGCGCCCTAATGTATGTCTGTTTTATTCATGGGTGATTTTTTTTATTTTCATTCGGCGCATAGACGCCCATTTCGCCCTTCATGGTTAATGTGTCTTTGACGCCCTAATAAGCAACTTTATGGAATCAGCTTGTCACCCTTTTCCCAGCCAAGATGGCTGACTTTTTTACCGGGAGGAGGGGTGATGTAATAAGAGCCTATGTCCGGCTCACGTGGTGATCGGCTCTGCCGGTCCCGCTTTACAGCCAATGGGGGGAGAGCCTGGGAGCATGGCCTCGGCGTGATCACAGGATGTCAGCTAGGGTGATTGGTTCTGCTGGTCTTGGCCTCAGCCAATGGGAAGACAAGTCAGGGGCATGGTCCCGGGAGTTGATGGGGAATCTGGAACATTTGGAGCAGGCTATTAAGAATTTGCTGGAGTGTACCACGTGACCCAGGCGTTAAATAAGGGGAGAGAGGAGAGTCACGGGGTCAGACACGGAATGAAGAGAGAGAGGGACCACGCGCGAGCGGAGCTCCAGGTGCCACGTGGCGGTGCGTCTCGGGGGGGTTGTTTGTCCACTTCCCGTTGCCTGCCAGCAACGGGGAGTGTTTGTGAACTGAAGAAGTAAAATAAAAGGACCGATTCCACAAGCCGTCTCGAAGAGGTTTATTACATTGGTGTCAGAAGTTCTTCTGGGACCCTTTGGACAATTCTCAAGATGTCCAAGCACCTCAGAAAGAAGAACCCACCCGACCCTCCATCGGAGGAAGACGTGGAGACGGACGAGGACGATCTGCTGGGAGCTACGGCTCCTCTGCTTCCGGCTGCTGCTCTCCTCGACGCCTCTCAGCACCGACGGGGAGAAGATATGACCACCTCAGGGGCGAACGACGGGTGGCGGCAGATGGCGGAGCAGATCGAGTCACTACGCGCGATTTTGCTGAGTCTGGTGACGGCGGTCGCATCCTCACCGGCCCTGGGTCGGCAACTAGCGGTTCAGCTCAATGCCGAGGACCAAGATCGTCGGCGGGAATCCGTGTCCGCCATTGCTCCTGCCACGTGGGAGAATGCCTCCTCTTGGGCGGGGCGGCTGCGACGGAGCCGTTAGACGCCATTTTGTGCAAGGCTGACATCACGTGGCCACCGACGCCATTTTGACGGAGACGTGCAGAATGCGGGGAGCGGAAACGGAGACGCTCGAGGTGTCTGCCTGCCACCGCGGACATCGTCTTCCACAGATCAAAGAATTTATCGCCGGGGGCGATTGGAGTGCTTTTACGTGGCGCTTCGAGGCGGCCTTTAGATCCGTGTGTTGGACGGAGGCGGAGGCGCTGGAAGTGCTGCCCACACTGCTGGATGATGTTTCCCTGGCGGTCTTCCGATCCATCCCGGCGACCAAGAAGAAACCTTTGTGATGCTTTAGCAGAAATGGCGGAATTTTACGACCCGCCGACGGCAGCCACGAGAAAATGTACGTCACGTCGTCGAGGATCAGAGGAGTCACCTTTGGCTTACCGGGGGGTGCTGGTGGCGTTAGCCATGGCCGCTTACCCTGATGCGACAGCTGATCACCTTGATCCTCTCATTCTTCCTTGTATGCTGGAGCTGTCCCAGGAACTCAACATCTTGCTGCCGGTATGCGGCCACGAACCGCTTACATCGCGATGGGTGGGGCGCTCCTGGCCACGCTCCCCTTCTCGGACCCTCGAGAAGGCTCCACTCCCCGACCACGTGACCCCCAAGGTCCCCCAGGGCCCCTGGCCCCCACCTGGATTCGGTCACGTGTCCAGCCAGGGTCACTTAGAGTGCCACGACCTGACACGACCCCCGTGGCACTCGTCAACAGCCTCCATACCGACCCGGCAGTGACGTCACGCGTATGGACCCAACATAGCAGTGATGTCATGTGTGTACAGACCCAACATAGCA
>JAAXLI020001730.1:0-19945 GCA_014621495.2 Entosphenus tridentatus
ACACATACCCAGAGACACAAATATCCCCCCGTATAGTCTCTAACAGATTCTAGGGGCACGTGCTGTTAGCGAGCACCTATGAAGGCGGGCATGGCACACGAGGTGGTGTGGGTGGCCAGCACCACGCCCGACCGCCTTTGTCTCCCCAGTGGCGATGTTTACTACACACCGCACCAGGTAGTCATTTGAGACGGAGTCAACCTTGGGGGGGGGGGCCAGGACCAGATCTGATGAATCGTCACCGGTGTTGGTGGTCGTGAGAGGGACTAGAGCTTGGGTCGCCGGGTTCGTAGTGCAGCGCGCTAACCGCTACACTACCGCTCCGCACACACACACAAACATAAACACACACAGACACACATACACGCAACAACAACCGCCATTCGCCATTAAGTGGCAGTGACGTCACCTCAGCGCTTGTGCCAGGCCATGTGCACCTTGAGGCCACGTGAAGTGTCGAACGCCCGCTGGCAGGAGGTCACGGGGCAGACCCAGGTGCCATGGGTCGACTGAGATGACTAGCCGATGCACAACCTGTGCCCCCTAATGTGCATATATACACACACGCACCGACACTCATACACACACATACATATAATCTGATTACACAATGACAAACACACAGGATTACCAGTCCCTAATCTTTGGTAATCTGATTAGAATACTGCTGTGTGTGGTGTGTGTGCGTGCGTGGCGTGTGCGTGGCGTGTGTGTGGCATGTATGTGCATGGCGTGTTCGTGCGTGGCGTGTATGTGCGTGGCATGTGGCGTGTATGTGCGTGGCGTGTGTGTAGCGTGGCGTGTGTGTGCGTGGCGTGTGTGTGCGTGGCGTGTGTGTGTGTGCGTGGCGTGTGTGTGTGCGTGGCGTGTATGCGTGGCGTGTGTGCGTGGCGTGTGTGCGCGTAGCGTGTGTGCGCGTGGCGTGTGTGTGTGCGTGGCGTGTGTGTGTGCGTGGCGTGTGTAGCGTGGCGTGTGTGCGTGGCGTGTGTGCGTGGCGTGTGTAGCGTGGCGTGTGTAGCGTGGCGTGTGTAGCGTGGCGTGTGTGTGCGTGGCGTGTGTGTGCGTGGCGTGTATGCGTGGCGTGTGTGTGCGTGGCGTGTGTGTGTGCGTGGCGTGTGTGTGTGCGTGGCGTGTGTGTGCGTGGCGTGTGTGTGTGCAGCGCGTGTGGCGTGTGTGTATGCGGGGAGCGGTGGAGCAGCGGTAAGCGCCACGCTGCACTACCAATCTGGCGACCCGAGTTCAATTCTCGCTCACGGCCAACACCAGTGGCGAATATCTAAACTCGTTCTGGGCCTCCCCGAGTGCAGTGTGTGGCAAACATCGCCACTGGGGAGACAAAGACGGCCGTGCGTGGTGCTGGCCGCCCACCAGCTTGTGTGCCGTGCCGGTCTTCATAGGCGCTCGCTAACAGCACTTGCCCCAACAGTCTGGTGGTAAAGGCTACACGGGGGATCTTTGTCTTTGCGTGGCGCGCGAGTGGTGAACACAATCGCAGGGGTTCCCAGGGCGAGACGTTCGCCGCCCCATCCAGGTACCCACAATGCCTTGGAGCTGCGGATCACAAAATCAACCGTGGCGTTACTGACAATCCACGATTAACAATTCCGATTTAAAGCTTTCGTGACTGCAGGGATTCATCTTCTTGGTTCTTTCGGTAAAGTCACGTAGAAGGGAAATAATAAAATAAAACATAATAAAATAATTCTCACGACGTTTCGGCCACAACGCAAGCGGCCGTCCTCAGGTGAAGAACAGGGTTGTTGGAAAGACAGCGTCTGAATCATTCAGACAAGAACAGGTCTGTCGGAAAGACAGCGTCTGAATGAGTTGTCTCTCATTTGTCTCTCATTCAGACACTATCTTTCCGACAGACCTATTCACCCGAGGACGGCTGCTTGCGTTGTGGTCGAAACGTCGTGAGAATTGTATTTTATCATGTTTAAATTTTATTATTTTATTATTTCCCTTCTACGTGACTTTACCGAAAGAACCAAGAAGATTAACAATTCGTCATTTAATTACGGGCTAATTATACATTTTTACAAAAATTTGAACGTCGCAATCAAATCCAGGAAGACGAAGTGGCAAGTCGGCCAGAACCGACACCGAAAGGTCAGCCAAGGTCAGCCAAGGTCAGCCAAGGTCAGCCAAGCGAACCCAGTGCTCCTTCACGGAGATGTTGGACAACTCCACGAATGAGCGTCATTATACGTGCGGCAGGAAACCCCCGGGTGCTCGGAAGAAAACCCAACGCATACAAGGCGGGGGGGGGTCAAGACCCAATCCCCGCACGGATGAAATTATCCCCACTTGCCATCCCGCCATCATTTCCTATAGAACTAAAAGCTGAACAATTATAGTTATTGGTTCTTTCGGTAAAGTCACGTATTTAGAAATAAAATACAATTTAATAAGTCACAAATAAAATCAATCACATTTCGAACGCAACACAAGCGCTCATCATCAGGTGAAAATGGGGCAAAACACATAGCGAGAGAACACACAGGGGGGGCATCACACACAGAGAACGGCAAACTGCACGGAGGCAAATACAGCAAGAAACATAATGGGATGCAAACCAGTCGGCCAACAACACAGACACTAACCTGGTTGACCACGTATTTCAAAAGACTGCTATTTTTACCAGGTTAGGCTCACAGAGCTGTTTAAGCTCATTTGTCAGAGGCGAGCTGGACACAAATGATAGCCGGGAAATGCATAGCAGCAGCCGAACACTCGAAACACGCGACGTTGATTCTAAATGTGGAGGGGGAAAACCGGGGGGACCCGGAGAAAAATACACGCGACCATGGGGAGAGAGAGACACGCAAACTCCAAATATACAACAGGCGTAAGGGGTCGGGATCAAACTCACGACCACCTGTAAACCAGGCGAGGTAGTTAACATCTCACCATGGAGAGAGATACACGCAAACTCCAAATTTACAACAGGCATCAGGGTCGGGATCGAACTCACGACCACCTGTATACCAGGCGAGTTAGTTAACATCTCACTATGGAGAGAGAGACACGCAAACTCCAAATTTACAACAGGCGTCAGGGTTGGGATCGAACCCACGACCTCCTATAATATACCAGGCGAGGGAGTTTACATCTCACCACCGTGGTGGCCTGATCCACCCTCTACAGTGCTGCATTACAGGCCATGTGCAGTAGCGTAGCCATGAGCGACAGGGTACAGGAACAGATGAAACACGTGTAGGGGGAGTCACGTGGATTGGACTCAGGAGGGGACTCATGTGGAGCAGACTTACCTGAAGTTGACCCCAGTGGAGCGGGTGTTGGTGGTAGGGGTCTGATTGATTCTCAGTGTGATTCACTGCACCACACACACGCGTGCCACACACACACACGCGCGCGTGCCACACACACACACACAAACACCCCACACATACATCGCACATCTCCCACTCCATACACACCTCACACACCTCGCACACCATGAACCCCATGCACATCTCACACACGTGGGATGACACCACCAACAATAAAAAAGACACCACAAGCGCATACATCCCGCACACACCGCACACACCACACATTCACACAAACCACGCACACTTCCACACAGTCGACACTCACTGTGCCTTCAAGACCACGAGCCTGCATCGGGACCCAGATCAGCTACATCCTGCTATTCTGGAAGACACACAAAAGGAATTTGAGCAAGAGGTTAACATCTCGTGGAGGGTGCCACACTCACGCTTTGCGACTCGTTCAAAGCATTTCACTTGGAAACATCGCGCTAGATGGAACATGCTCATTTAACACATCGGTTTTCGCGACAAATATCATCCGTAAGAGTTTTTTGGGGTTAGATCGTGTAAGTATGTAAATGTGTCGTTAAAACCGCCACAACCTGACAGCCAACTAGTGAGGGTTGTCACGTAAACAGAAAGTGGCCAATTCGTCACTAGTACAGCACTAGTGTGTAGTGTAGTGTAATAGTAGTGTATAGTAGTGTAATGTAAACTATTGTAGTGTATAGTGGTGTAGTGTATAGTGGTGTAGTGTATAGTGGTGTAGTGTATAGTGGTGTAGTGTATAGTAGTGTAGTGTATAGTGCAGTGTATCGTAGTGTATAGTGTAGTATATTAGTACAGCACTAGTGTATAGTGTAGTATATAGTAGTGTATAGTGTAGTAGTGTAGTGTATAGTAGTGTAGTGTATAGTGTTGTGTAGTGTATAGTGTAGTATATTAGTACAGCACTAGTGTATAGTGTAGTGTATAGTAGTGTAGTGTATAGTAGTGTAGTGTATAGTGTTGTGTAGTGTATAGTGTAGTGTATAGTGTAGTATATTAGTACAGCACTAGTGTATAGTGTAGTGTATAGTAGTGTATTGTGTATAGTAGTGTATAATGTGTATAGTGTAGTGTATAGTGTAGTATACTAGTACAGCACAGCGATGTGTTGGAGAGCAAAGCCACAACATTTACAATCTGAGTAACGACGTTTCGCCAGTAATTACAACCAGCTTCATCAGGCGACAGCCAGATTTGTAGAGACATTCTCCCGTTTCGTTCCTTATATTAAAAGAAAACCTCTATAATGGAGCATGTTCGTCTGCACGGGCGTCATAGGCATCAGTTGGCAAAGATCCCCCCAATATTGTAAGGGGGAGGCAAAGTGCTGTTAGCGAGTAGCACCTGTGAAGGCCGGCACGGCACACGAGGGGCCGGGTGGCCAGCACCACGCCCCACCGCCTTTGTCTGCCCCGTGGTGGCGAGCGCTTGAGCAGACATCTGGTCAGTCACCTGGTCAGTCACCTGGTCAGTCACCTGGTCAATCACCTGGTCAGTCACCTGGTCAGTCACCTGGTCAGTCACCTGCTCAATCACCTGCTCAGTCACCTGCTCAGTCACCTGCTCAATCACCTGCCCAGTCACCTGGTCAAACACCTGATCAGTCACCTGGTCAGTCACCTGCTCAATCACCTGATCAGTCACCTGCTCGATCACCCCGTTCAATCGCCCGGTCACACACATACCCACACACCCACACACCCCCCCGCACACGCCCCTGTTAACCATTGACGAGTCAGCCGGCCAGTCGCCCCGTCGCCCCAACCCGGTTGCCCACCTGGTCGTGCACCTGGCTTGGCGCGAGGCCATTCCGCGATGAGGCCGCCGCCGCCGCCGCCGCCGCCGCCGCCCTGTCGTGCGAACTCCGGCAAACGTCTTCAAAATCCTCGGCGGAATCGCCGAAGCCGTGGTAGTGGCCGAATGCGTAGAAGTCATCGTTATCCCTGTCGGTGGGGGGGTGGCGATCGGGGAAAAACGAGCACGCACGCACATTCGGTGAAAGAGCTGCACCGTGCGTTCGTACTTGATATGCGACGGTCAACGGCGAGTTCCGAGCCTCGCAAGCGACGGCGTCGTCACTTAATGGCGCTTGTGTGTTTTTTTTTTATTACCACCAACACAAAGACAAAGACCCCCCCCCACCCCCCCCCGTATGGCCTGTAACAGATTGTTGAGGCAAGTGCTGTTAACGAGTAGCACCTATGAAGGCCGGAGCAGCACACGATGGGGGTGGGTTGCCAGCACCACGCCCGGCCGCCTTTGTTTCCCCAGTGACGATGTTTACTACACACCGCACGAGGTACTCATTTGAGGCTGAGTCGACCTAGGGGAGGCCCAGGATCGGTTAAAATAATCGTCGCTGGTGTTGGCCGTGAGCGGGAATCGAACCCAGTTTCGTAGGGCAGCGCACTGACTGTTATACTACCACCACCACCGTCATCATCATCGTCGCCACCACCTTCGTGAGCACCTCGACCACCACCATCAACGCTGACTGGCCATCAGAAACATCACAAACACCTTCACCAGCACCACCACAACCACCATCTTCATCAACACCACTACCATCACCATCATTAACACCACTACCATCAACACCATCATAACACCTTCACCAACACCATCATCATCATCAACACCACGACCATCATCAACATCAAGAACACCTTCACCTTCATCAGCACCACCATCATCATCAACACCACCACCACCACCACCTTCACCATCAACACGGGAGCTTTTCTTCCAGTATCAGAGTATGAATAAAACAGGTGTTGAGATGTTCAAGCACCAAATGTAAACATTTTGCCAGGAATCAAGTTACTGCATTAAGCACACACGGCACCTGTACTGAACATGCAAACAAAAACATGCACTGATAATATATAGCATTGACTTTGAAATTGATTTGTCTACACCAGAGACAGCCTTCTTTAGGACCTCATCTCAGACCAGAACGCTAAAAGGCGAACTACCACCATCATCAACACCGCCACCATCATCATCATCACGAAAATCTCACCACCTCCTCACCACCACCTCACCACCACGACCACCCAAAATCAACAATCACCTCTCTCCGTTGTCCAGCCAACCCAGTCTCTTTGGCCACAGAGGTCTCTGTTCCACCATGCTGCTGGGACTACCGTTCTGATGGAGTTGTCCAAAGAGCACGGGAGGGGGGCTACGCTCGCCCCCTCTCTCACCCCCCTCGCCCCCCTGCCCACACTCGTACTCTCCGCCGGCCGACAATTCCATCCCGCACTCCGCCGCCCCTCCGTTGGCGAAGTCCATTACGTTGGCCGGGGAAGGGGAACAGGAATCCGTCCCAGGATTTGCGGCGCCCGTTTCCCCACCACCAACACCGCCACCACCACCAACCCCGTTGCTGCGATCCGCCTGGCGCAGTCCGTGTTCCGCGGGGCAGAAACCCGCTCCGTGTCTTTCCGCGTCGGCACACCAGGCACGCTCCGGTCCGTGGAGAATGTAGGGCCAGGCGTTCTCCACCAACTCCTCCTCCTCATCCACATCGTCGTCATCGTCGTCATCGTCGTCTCTCCGACTACAGCCGTCTGAATGGGAGACACGAGGAGGGGGCCGGAGGGGGAGGGGGGGTGGAGGGGGTGGAGGGCGTGGGGGAGTCGCGACCAGCGACCAAAATAAAAAAACAACACAAACGAGCGATTAGAAAGGTGAAGGAGATGCGGCGAAAGCAAAAGCGCCGCGCGCGTCAGGGTTTCGGGGTTTCTATTTTAGCCGCGGAAACACCCGTGGGGGCGCCCAGTGGACGGGCCTCCAGGGCGCTAAGCGATTCGCTCGCTCCCGCCTCGCCCGTCGCTGGGAAAGAATGGAATCCACGGCGATTCTGGAGGAGCAGGGCGGCTCAATTCCAGATGCCGCGTTGTTTTGCTGCAGCGTCCTAGCCGCGCTCGTTCAGTCACCGTCTGTAAAATGCGTGCTCTTACCTGTAACGGCCTCGGTCGGCATGTCTTGTGTCGTGTGTACGTGAGTCAGTCTCGGTCCCGTACGTTCGTCTCCGTCCGTATGTACGTCCGTTCGTCCCCGTCCGTACGTACGTCCGTCCGTCCGTCTGTCCGTATGTTCGTCTCATGGGCATCACGATCGCAAAGGCTGCACCTTAGCGGACAAATCTCGTCAAATCATCTGCGAGCTCGGTACAGACAGAACCAATCGACTGCACGTCAGCGATTAGCGTTAACAACAAGGAGCCGATTATTTTATTTTGCCGTTGACTTTTTTTTCGCGATTGACTACTCCCGGAAGGGGGGCACCCACCGCCCGACACGCCTCGACAAACCCCACCCCCATAACTCCCGAAGGAGGGGAAACCCCCGCCCAAGCTACAACGTGACACGCGCACCACATCACCTCCCGTCCAGCGGCACAACGTCGATAAAACAGACTTTTTTTTCCTTTTTCTGCCCCAAACCTATCCCTCGCTTTGCCCGATCTCGGTCGAGGAAAGCAAATGGGGACTACGGCCTCAGCCCTACTCATACACACGCGCCTACAAGTCGCAGGAGGGGTGGGGGCTCCCCCCCCCCCCCCCCCAGGTGGTGGAGCACTCCCAAGTACAAAGAACCACGGATTCATCTGTAAAATCAGACAAAAGCACAACGAGAAACCAGAGTTTTAAAGACGAGAGGGGGATAAAAGGATACACATACACGCACGCACACACGCACGCGCAGACACACACACACGCGCAGACACACACACGCTCGCAGACACACGCGCGCAGACACACGCACGCACACACACACACACAAGCACGCACATGAACGTCGGCCAATAATTGTCAAACATCAAAAACAGCAAAAGAAGTTCCAAAAGGTGCGTGCGGGTGTGCGAAAGGTGCGTTAGTGTGCAGCGTGCGTACGTGATCATGTGCGCGTGCTTGCGAATGTGTGCGTGAGAATGGCGCGTTAGTGCGCGCGTGATTGCGTGGGCGTGCGTACGTGCAAGTGTGCGTTAGTGCGCGCGTGTGTGTGTGTATGCGAGCTTGTACGCGTGTGTGGGTAGTGTGCGTGCTTATGAATGTGTGCGCGAGAATGGCATGTCAGTGCGCGCGCGAGTACGTGGGAGTATGCGTCCGCGTGCGTGCGAGTGTGTGCGCTTGTGAATGAGCGTGCGTTCGCGTGCGTGCGTGAGAAAGGTGTGTTTGTGTGTGTGCGAGTGTGTACGAGAGCATGTGCGCAAAGTGTATTATTAGCACGTACGATGAGTCTTGCTGCGTGCGTGTGCACGACGAGTGTTGGTTGGTGCGTGCGTGCACGATTGTGTGTGCGCGCGTGTGTGGGTTGGTGCGTACGTACGTTCAAAACAGGCGCGTGTGCTTGCGTGGGTGCGAGGTGTTGGCGTGCGTGCGTGCGTGAGCAGTGCCCGCATTCAATAACGTTACGACTTTTAAAACGGCTCGTTTCCTTGCAACCGCTACAGACAAACCCCCGTTCTCATCATCGAGTTCAACGTCCTTTATTATTACTTTGTGCGTGTGGTGTATCTGTGTACACGGGGCGAACTTCTGGCAACTGTTGTCAATGTTTAAAAATCATCGAGCCGGACACGCAGTGGTGGGGGTTAGGGGTGGGGGGGGAAGGGGGGCAGGGCCCCCCCCCCCCCCCCCCTCCGATCGTAGGGACAACGCAAGCAAAGTCGGGGGCCGCGGACACGGTGGTCAGCAAAACTTCCAGGCTTTATTTCGCGATTAAAGCGCCGAATGCCGGACTCTACCCCGCGCGACGCTCCCGACGTAGACCGCCGCGTCGTAACAAAAGGGGGCGGCAGGGGGGGGGGGCGCGCACGTGCTCGGGACATCGGTTGCGTGAAGCAAAAAAGTACAAAAAGAAATGAAAAAGGGCGTAACAACAGTAGCGACGGCTCACGAGCGATGTCGGTGGAGACGCTGCCGCGTCGGGTTTAACCGGCGGCGACGTCGTCGGCTAGGAGGAGGGGTTGCCCGTGAACTGGCCGACCGACGCCCGTGGGGCACAACAACGGATTCGGGGGGCACGATGCAAACCGACGGAGAGGGGCGGCGAGACAAACAAGCGGAGCTCGCGTCGCGCGCCCGTCGCTCAACTCGTCCGGTCATGGGCGATCGGATCAACCCGTCACACCATCGTAACAGATGAAAGACGTTCGATTTTTTTTTGGGGGGGGGGGGGGTTTTGTTTTTTTATCTTTACAGTGGGGGGGGGGGGGTAACAATAGAGTCACAAAAGCAGAGTAAACAATCCGTTTAGAAAAAAACAACGGCGATCGTACGATCGAAAAGGTCATCATCATCATCACCACCGCCACCTTGGAACGCGAGTGCAAAATATTTTATTTCTTTTTTTCAATCCGCGTAGAACGGAATTTCAAAATCGGGGAGTAACAAACGAAAGTTGACACGGGTCGCGGCGGTTTCGTAGCACGGCGAGCAAATCGATGCGATGCCACACACGCACACACGCACACACACACACACGCGCACACGTGACACAGCCAACTTGTGTACTAACATTTGCCACACAAGCTGGTGTAGGGTCAAGGGTCTGTGTGCGAAATCCGGGTTGGATTTGGATCGCGAGACGTTAACAGACACACGTACACACGCACGCGCATACACACGACCGCCAAAGAGAAAGAGTTTAATATTTGAAAGCGATAACAGCTGCTACCACGAACACGCGCGCACGCACACACACACACATTTACAATCCGGTCGGTATACCTACACACTAAAGACGTTAAAAAGGGTGGGTGGGTGGGGAGAGTTATGCGCGCTGACGCAGAGAGGGCAGCGAGCGGACTCGATGAGGTGGTCATGCGCGAGCTCTCACTACGTGGTCCCCTTGCAGTGAAGTGCACTGAATTCATCATCATCATCACCACCATCGTCATCATCACCATCGTCATCATCACCCACTGCCATCCATTGTTATCACCATCATCTTTGTCATGATCACCACCATCGGAATCACCACCACCACCTTTATCATTGTCATCATCATAATGGCCATCATCAGGATCTTTGTCATTGTCATCACACCACCACCATCATCATCACCACCACCAACATCATCATGTTTGTCGTTCTTCCACTGCACCTCTGATGAGCACGGTTGGCTACGTACGGTGCGAAAGAAGTTCATCGTACGTACGCACATCACCGCCATCACCACCACCACCAACAACGTCGTCATCATCATCATCGTCATCACCACCACCACCACCACCAACATCACCACCACAATCGTCAACGTCCCAAGGCTGTAATCCTCGCAGGAGATCTGTGTCACTGCTCGCTCCACAAAGAGCACCCCAAGCTCACGTTGCCCAAATGAATTCCCCCGTATGCAACGTCAGTCGATCGATCGCTCGACGAACCAAATCAAACGCAACCACGGACACAAAGCGGCAGGAGTTAACAATCCGTTCCAAAACTACGACAAAGACGATGACGTCCTTGAAGGGTCGAAGGTCACCATCATCACCGCGGGATGATCGCCTCTGTCTCTCGCTCGCTGCGATGCACGCGGAAGGCACTGGGCAAAGGGTTCTCGAGGGACAATAAACTAGAAAGTATTTTTTATTTTGCCAGGTAAGACCTACTAAGCTAAATAGGTCTTTTTCAGAAGCAACCTGGCCACAGACGATAGCTCAACGAAGTGGTCTTATCGTCATCATCATCATCAATCATCGCGTGGAAATGTACAGCAGGAGCCAAAACACTCTTAAAACGCGTGACGTTCCTTCTAAACGCGGAGGAGAAAAACTCGGGAGGACCCAGAGAAAAATCAACGCGACCACGGGGAGAGAGACACCGCAAACTTCAAATATACAGCAGGCATCAGGGTCAGGATCAAACCCATGACCTCCTGTATACCAGGTGAGAGGGGGTTACTCAAGATTTTGCCGCAAATTTTTTGTTTTTTCTCTGACTCCGTGCCCCCCTTACTGGACATCCGATTTTCTCCAGGATAAATACAATTTTCCAAACATGCGCAAGGCACTGGGGGAGAGCCGGCTCTCGGGACGATGAGTCGGAGTGGGCGGGGTTACTTAAAATTTCTCCGCAAATTGTACATTTTTTCTATTTCAAAAAGTTTACTTTTATTTGTAGATTTGTTTTAGTGTTTTGATTACCTTTCCTATACGCTTGCACTCCTGTCGTGTTTTTGTTTGTTCTATCGTTTGTTTTTGTAACATTCTGACCCCGTCTGGACATCTGGAAAGAGCTTTATAGCTCATCGGATTTTCTCCGAGATTTCTGAATTTTTCTATAGATTTTTAAAAAGAATTCTACAGCTATCAGTGAACGTGCAAACGAGAAGACAATTTAATACGATTGAAATATGCGTGACGGCGTTAATCTACCGCTCGTTAAACTTTGATAAAATAATAATTTATGAATGTTTAACCTAGCGTGGTCATCCCATCATCACTCCTCCGTCAGACCAACGATTCCTTTGTACTTAACGCGAACACAACTTTGACTTTGGTATGTTGAAGCAATGGGTTTACGGCAAAAGCAAGCGCTGCTGTTTCACATGCGTGTGGTGTGTGTATGGGGAGCGGTCCCGGGCCTCCCCTAAGTCGACTCAGCCTCAAATGAGTACCTGGTGCGGTGTGTAAACATCGCCACTGGAGAGACAAAGGCGGTCGGGCGTGGTGTTTGCCACCAACCTCCTTGTGTGCTGTGTCGGCCTTCCTTCATAGGTGCTCGCTAACAGCACTCACCCCAACAGCCTGTTAAGGCTATACGGGGGATCTTTGTCTTGTTGTGTGCGAAACGGGATTATGAAGAGAAATATAAAAGGGCTGCTTAAGAGATTATCGTGGGTGTAATGATATAACGTTCGGTTAAGTTGATTGGCGCTGGTGAATTTTATATCCGTGCAAGAGAATCGCACGTCAACCACATACTCATCATCATTGTCGTCGTCATGACTGCAATCACCATTCGTATCATCATTATCATAATTATTATTCGTATCGCTATCATCATAATCATCATCATCACCGCCGTCACAATCACTCAGCCACGATATCGAAAATCACTCGACGCCACAATTGTCATTATCATCATCATCGCCACCAAAGTTATCATCGTCATAATCAGTCATCACCATGCTCATCCACATCATCAGAATCAGCGGCTTGCTCATCATCGGCGTCAGCTCGTGATTTTTTTTGTGAAAAGCGACAACTCCCAATCGTTACACTTTCAAGTAAAATGGGGTCGCTCCTTACGCGGCTCCATTTGAGCGGACCAGACATCGCCCCACCCCCCTCCCCATGTGACCAGGAACCCCGGCCCGTGATTGGGTTAAAACGAAACAGCCCCAGCGTTTGTGAAGGGGGACTTCCCCGCAACCACCTCGCGGGAAGCTCTGGGGTCGGGTACACGGCGGCCTAACGCATCCAACGCCGGCCAGACGTCTTCGAAGAAGCGGTGGGAGTACCCACACGTTACTCCACCATCGCGACGAGAATGCGCGCCGCAGTCGATCGACTCGACTGCGGCGAACCGCCTCTGGTTTTTACACCACTGGGCTTAGGTGCTTCCCTTTTGGTTGGGCTTGGTTGGGTTTGGTTGGTGGTGGGGGGGTAATTCAAGAATTTGCGCCGTCGTTTTAACTGCCGCACCGGGAGATTGGAATAGCTGTCAATCCATAGCGGTTTTCCCGTATTCTTGTACATGGGAAATTGAGTTCAGGTTCATACGGCGTACAGGCGTTTCAAAACGGGCAAAAAAACGAGTCTATTTTTTGTGTGTGTTTCTCCCATGTGATGGGACTTTGTAAGATGAACGTTGAGATTTATAAGGGCACGGGGTGACCAATACAATCTCAATACGTCTGTAAATAAGATACGCACTGATAAGGGGTTGACAGGTATGGATTGGATATAACCGGCAACCTCCGGATTAGAAATAAAAATATGGTTACCAAAAATTACGCACCTGTGCAGACGACTCAATTAGAGTTTTTTTTTTATCCATTCAGTCATCGCTTCCTTCCCTCTGCATCTACCGCTGCTTTTGACTGACACCCGGACCTCCAAGGTGAGCCAGTGTGGAATTATTGCATGATAGGATAGGGGGCAACCAAGCACATTGGTATGTTGGAGAGCCAAACCACAACATTTACAATCAGAGCCAAGCTTGGCTCTCCGACACACCGGTTAGTGCTGTACTAGTAACGAATTGCCACGTTCTGTTTACGTGAAAAACCTTACTAATTGGCTGTGTTGGGTTTTGGCGGGTTAACTGACACATTTCAATATTTAGAACGTGAAGAACCAGTGACATCTACATCTACAGGAGATTAATACAACTTTTAAAGCCTTTCCCCGTGTTTAGTGTACACGCCGTACAACGTGTTTGGAATCGACGGGAGCAAAGTTGGACTTACGAACAAATTGACTTACGAACAGGACCTCTGGAACCTAACTCGTTCGTAAGTAGAGGAGTCCCTGTACAGCTCTTTTGACAGAAGCGACCTGGCCATCACGAATGATAGCAGCTGCACGAAGTGACTTATCATCATCATCGTGTGGAAAGTTATATCAGCAGCCAAACACTATTAAACGCGTGATATTGATTCTAAAATGTGGAGGGGAAAAACCGGAGGACCCGGATAAAAATCCACGCGACTACGGGGCGAGAGACACACAAACTCCAGATATACAGCAGGTGCCAGGATCGGGATCGAACCCACGACCTCCTGTATACCAGGCGAGGTAATAAACATATCGACACTGCGACGCCGACCCCTGACCCTAGGCTGACCATGAGAAACACCGTATCAGCAGAAACCAGCAGGTCGCGTTTTTAAACGGACGGAAGATTTTTTTTTCTTGCTGCAACAATTTTTTTTTTTTCTCAGGTCTGTGTTTTCCCTAACGACCCCATCGCCCCCCCACGCACCCCTCTCCCTCCCTATAACGAAAATAAAATAAACATTAAGAACCCGATAATCGAGCCTTGTTTTTTTGGGGGGGGGGGGGGTTAGATTGCGTAAATATAAAGGTGACGTTAAACCATTAAATCTGCCACAACACACGGGTTTAAATAACATTTATGTTTACGCGATCTAACCCGAAAAAAACCCCTCTATTGCGGATGGCATTGGTCGTGAAAGCCCTACAACAGCTGCTTGTCAAAACAACATCTCGGTAAGCACCGTTTCTTCTTGTGCTTGTTCACCACGGACAGAAGAATATCACGAATTTATTTTGGATCCTTGCTTTGAATACTTCCACTACTACGATGACCAATGGGATAAATATAAACGGGTGTGGAAAAAGAAGCCAGTTTGAATTCAACCGTGTGTAGGTTTCACTTCCAACATTATGTCCAGGTGAGAGGTTATGCCCCCCAACAATGTTAATAACATAATTATGATTACACTTTGTTTGACACACTGAGTCTCAAGTCTGTTGTTCAGGAGGGTCCTGCCAAATTTTCGAAGTAGCGGGTGCAGGAGGAGAAATATTTCTCCTGTGTGTGTGTGCACACGAGATCCCAATTGAGAGTGATTTGCAGTGTAATGTTTCAGCGTTGGGACGTGGTTTTGGCACAATACCAGTTCCACTGGGTGTATAGTTAGTGTGTGTGTGGCGGTGGTGTTTTAGCTATGGGAAGGTAACTGAAGAACCCGGAGAAACCCATGCAGAACGATGGGGAGGTGGGGGGGGAGATAACAAACTCCACACGCGGAAATGTTTGAGTCGGGAATCGAACCCAGGCCCTCGCAGCTGCGAGGCGCGAGCATGAACACTGCGCCTCTCTGCTTAGCAAGAACTTATTTCAGCGTGTCCGTCGAGTCCAGTCAACGACAAACCCTGTAAACTGCGAGTCTGTGGATTTCATTTATCGCCGACCGAAATCGCACGGTCATCGTTTCACCACTAAATCGTCAACACTGCCGTTTTTCAACTGTGTGTGTTTTTACATATATGGTTATTTACTTTGAACCAAGTCAATCAGTTGACGGTGGCACGGACGCAAAGAAATCATCACCGCGATCACCACCGTCATCACCACCACCACCTGTCACCATCAGCGCCACTGACGAATAAAAGACGCAGAACTCGCATCACTCAGCGACATGATTAGAGGTTGCAGTGCGAGCCGATGAAGACCCGATAGGTGCCGGTCCGTAAAGAGTGAGCGAGTTCACCGATTGGCTGGCATCACACCAAGCCCAGCTGACCAGACACAGGCGGAACAACTAAATGACATCCAAAGACTCGGACGGAAGAAACTCCTGTAGCTTGTCGTCGACCAGACCACGACAAAAAAAACGCCGACCAAAATAACTCTCCTCGCAAAAGTTACAAAATGTAAATTCGCCCAGGCGGTGACGGTCTGCCACCGTCGGACGCTGAACTTATAGGAAGACGGGAGCTGGGAAACCCAACGGCGATTCCTAGAAGATTTTTATTTTTACTAGGCAAGGCCTTAATGAGCTACCGTATAGCTGTCAGAAGCGATCTGGGACCATCATAAATGATAGCTGGAACCTATCCTGATTTTGCACTGTCTGTTGATTTAAAGTTCCTACCCCGTGCCCCTACTGGACATCTCTGAAAAAGATCTTTACAAGCTCATCGGATTGATCCACTATAAATAAGTCATTCTGATTGTGATGTAGATTTTTTTTTTTATTCAGAAAGTGGGGAACAACGATGTGTGTGTGTGTGTGTATTTGTGAAGTCTTTGGTAATCAGGCTGAGACCATGAACTAACTGCACAGGAGGAACTCCCCGATGTGTAATTGCTGTGGCTGGAGGGCCATGGTGGCCAGAGGTCGCAAACGGGTTTTGATTCCTTACCCGTACCCGGCCGCACCAGGGTCGCAAACGGGTACCCGTAACCCTACCCGTACCCGTACTCTACCCGTACCCGGCTGGGTACGGGTAGGGTACGGGTATCGGGTACCTGATTGCGACCTCTGGGATGAAGCCATGTTGCAGGCGCGGGTGGGTTGATTCTAGGAACTTGAATTGTGAGAAGAGACAAGACGTTGGGAAATGAGTGACAAACAGTTACTCACCAGTGACTCTCGGCCTACCCGTACCCGTACCCGACTGCACCAGGGTCGCAAACGGCTACCCGTACCCGGCTGGGTACGGGTAGCCGGGTATCGGGTACCCGGTTGCGACCTCTGATGGTGGCTGAAACCCGGTTTTGAAAGCCGCAAATCTCGGCGGGTGTCACCGATTCGGCAGCCACCAAGGTGTGGCGCTTCAACAAATTTCTTCCTGGCACACTTCAAAATGCGGTGCCGTTCTCAGAGTTGAACCGCGACTCCGGATCGCGAGGGGTCTGCCTGTCGATTCGCCGAGAGCGGGTGGGGGGGGGGTCAAATGATGCGCATCTACCTCGGCAAAGCGGCGGGTGAAAAGTCGCCTTAAAGTGATTTTTCTCGCCAATTTTCAAGCCGCTCTGTGATCATGGAACTATTTTCCTGCCACTATCATGATCGCTAGGGATAATATTTATTACTTGTAACAGATAAAGGTAAACCCTACAGACTTACATGGCAACTCATAGACTTGCATAGAGACCCGGACTTACGTAGACCCATAGACTTACACAGACTTACATAGACCCAGACATGCATACTGCTTTTTTGTGTTTAGTTTGTTGTCCTTTCCTCGCAACTTTTGATTAGCACAGTTGGCTACGTACGGTGTGAAAGAAGTTCAACAAAGATACAGAGACTCACATACTTAGAGACTTGCCGAGACCCACAGACAGACATTGACCCATATACTTACAAACCCAGGTGTAGAGAGACCCATAGACTTACATCGACCCACGGACTCGCAGACGTACAGAGACCCACAGACATATAGACCCGCAGACGTAGAGACCCACAGACGTACAGAGACCCGCAGACGTACAGAGACCCGCAGACGTACAGAGACCCGCAGACGTACAGAGACCCGCAGATGCACTATGATCCAAAACAAAACGTGTGTTCCGGATACGTCTGAAAATTTCGTATCAAGGCGAGATTTTCGGATTATTTTTTTTTGGATTAACCCGAAAATCGGGAGCACATCCCCCCACATTAGTGCACCAGTGGACAGCGTGCCAGAGGCACCAGCAACCACCACCAAAACCACCACCAAAACCATCACCAAAACCACCACCGCCCACAACACGGGGGGGCAGCGGGGTGGGGGAAACGACTCTGCGATCAGAAGTCATACGCGTAGCCGCCCACGCAGCGGTACGACGCCTGCAACGTGGCGCTGGGAGCCACGGCGGCGATCTCCGCGTGGTGAGCGCCGGAGGCCACAGCCACCGCGTGCTGCCCGCCGCAACCATCCGACACGGCCATGGCCTCGTCGCCGCAATCATCGCCGTTACGATGATTGCCGCCGCCGCCGCTGCCGTTGTTGTTGTTGTTTCCGTTGCCGCCGTTGTGGTTGAGCTGCTGCTGCTGCTGCTGGTGGTGGTGGTGGAAGAAAGTATCTTCCTGCCACAGGCACTCCCTGCCGACGCCGACGGTGGCAGGGGTCGGCGTAGGCTGAGGCAGGAAGTCTGCGCGTAGAGTGGTGGGGAGGTAGGTGGTGAGCGGTTGTGTGCGGTTGGGTGCGGGGGGGGACCTCTTAGTAAAAAAAAGAGTACCTAGCCTGGTACAAACGGAGCCGTGGAGATCGGAGGCGGCGGCGGCGGCGGTGGCGTCGTCAGCCTCACACCCGTGAGCGTCTCACGTCGGCAACAACAAAAAATGTTCGGAACCGCGGCCCTGACTTGTACGACGTTCCTTGGTGGGCCCCTAACGGCTTCGGTATCCCGGTTGACGGTTCAAATTGCCCCCTTTCGCCAAAAACTCTAAACTTTACGTCTACGAACTATGCCAAACAACACTCGTCGCCGACTAACGCTCGCTGCAAGAACCACACACGCTGCACACCGGCTGTTACGCAGAGACCCTGCTCAATTGCCAAGGGTGGTCCCGGGCGAATTTTTTTTAAAACCTCAGCGGGTGGATTAACCCGGGGGGGGGGGGGGGGGGGGGGGGTAAAGGTGGGTAAAGGGTTTGGGGGGGGCAAAAATCACATTTTAACGAGAGCTGAGAGAGAAGTGGAGGAGGCTGCAGGAGGAGTTGGGAAGGCGGTCGAACGGAATTTAAGCAGGAGCACAACGCAAGCAATCAGCCACACGACGGACACATCGCAAACACGACACGAACACACACCAAGCGATACGTGCACACAACACAGACACACGTACCACACAGTACGTATAACGCGTGCACCATGTAAAAACACACACAGCAGACAACACACCCACGTACCATTTACACACGAGTCACACATGCACACCACGCCAGACAACACAACACACACAGAGCGAATACACAGAAGCAACATACAACACCACATACGCACAAACACACACACACATACGCCGCACACACATGACGTGCCACAACACACACGCCACAACACACACGCCACACGTTCAAACACATACCATGTACACGCACATACATAAAAGACAAAATACACAGGACATCATGCACACACACACACCACAGACGCAGCAAACACCACAGACGCAGCACACAAACAACAAACGTGCAGGCCACATGGACACACCACACAACACGCACACAAACACACACACACACGCACAAAGGAAGAGTCAGGTGAAAAGTGAAGGATCAACAACAGGGAAAGCATTGAGATTAAAACGCACGCATGAACATCACCGACATTGAACTTACAAACAACACACGACACTTCACAACAACAGCAACGAGTGCATTTGGTGTTCCCGACATCCTTGTTTAAACGCATGGCAATCACGAAGGCGCCGTTGTAACTTCATACCGTGTTAACCCATACGGTTTACGCCGTATCAGGGAAGTTGAGTTCTCAGGTCCATATGGCGTACAGCCGTTTCTATACGGGCATTGTCTGTGTTTGTGTTTCTCCCCTTGTGATGTAGGATGAATGTTGAGCTTCAAAAGGGGCACAGGGTGACCCATAAGGTCTGAATTTGTCTGTAATAAGGTAGGGCACTGGATAAGGGGTTGACAGGTATGTAACTTGCACGTTCATTTTTGATTACTTTCGAAAAAAACTCGTCACCGCGACGCCGGCAACACCCGTTGCGAAATTATGTCACGGGGACCTTTAACGTCCACCGTCGAGTGAAGTGGAGGGCGTGTAGTATATGTATTTTGTTTTCATTCCAGTTTAATAGGCACACCGCCGGCAGCATTAACCAGGGTGGCCCCTGCATGATTCGAACCCCGAGAACCTCCAGGGCAAGCGGCGAAAGCACCCACCGCCGGACGGCGCGTGAGATTCACCGAGATTCAACGCGGGAATCCACCGCACGTTTTACACAACGCCCGTTCCGCACTGTTACGGTCAACCTAGGCTGGTCGGTATGACCACCCAAGTCCCGGAAGCCGCGCCAGGTTTTGGAAGTTACCGAGCCTAGGTGCGGTCAATGAATGCTCGCCGCGTGTTCTTGACAAACCGCATAAAGTGGACTAACGACAACCACATAGACACCCAACATGTTTGCACATGCACGCGCGCACGCACACACATGCACGCGCGCACGCACACAC
>JAAXLI020001731.1:0-19825 GCA_014621495.2 Entosphenus tridentatus
CCGGTGATGACCGGCTTGATGGCCGGGACACCGCACCCTATAATACATCAAATACCAAGTTAAAGCATTTCCATTCTCAATGAATGGTGGACCTTGCTTGTCATTGCAGGTGGTCATGAGCTATTGTTGAAAATTCTCCATATGGCAACTCTTGACTTCCCACAAAGTGGTTTCCTCATTGAAGTGACCTGGGAGGAATAGGTCACTTAAAAGTTCCATTAAAAAATCGCACATTTATATCAACTTAAATAGATGCACGGCTGAAGGGGCTAATACGTTTTGGCCAATAACCCAGTGAACGTCTTTAAAAAAAACTAAAATGTTACATTTGAAATACCAATGACTATCATAGACACTCACCGAAGGTGGCGCCGATGAAGGCGAAGCAGGAGACGAGCCAGAAGAGAGACATTGCGACTGTTGTAGACGGTGCTGGCCTCCTGCCGTTGGGCAGCCCCTTTTATACAGAAAATATGCCGTGTGGCAGCGAGTTTCAACTATAAAATCGATTGCAGCCTTTGCCCTTAGATGAATGGTACATGTCTTGTGCCATATGAGGTGAGTCGATACGTTCTCATGCAGAGAGGTGACGTAAACTGAAGTTTTAACATTTTAAGTTTTGAGTAATATATTGAGGTGACGTTGACTATAACGTTGGAAATGCAAAGCTATGGCCATTTTTGTGAATGAATATTTTCATGATTATCGAACAAAATTATTACTTTCATTGCAATAAAATTAAGTGCAAATGTCGAAAAAGTATTATATTCAGGGCCCTTAAAACAAACATTAAGATCTAACAAACTGAAGTTATTTTTTCATTAAGAAATTATAATTTTGTGCCATACTTTTTATTTGCATCGTAGATACATTGGCTTTTGGAGTGATATGTAAGTTGATCTGTGCCATGAGAACCAGCATTTTAAAAAATGGTTATTTAAATGAATGTGCAATCAATACCATACTATCCAATATTTTCTCACGAGTGTATTTTCGTGGATAAGTGATAATTTGGGCATTTGCAAGCAAATAACGTGTGTTTAAAACAGTCCCTCTATATCAAAGAAAATATTATTCTGGTGACAACATATGACAATAGAGTGAAATCATGTTTTGATAAACATGTCTGTTTTGATAAACGTGTCTATTGAGAGACGTTTCTTAACGGAATCTAAAAATGATTAGTATAAAAGTACATGCTTTTTATTTACCAGGTCAAACACACTAAGCTGTTAGCGATTTTTCATAGATGACCTCACCACACATGATAGCTCATCATAGTATCTTTTCATATGTAAGAACTTGTAGTAAGCCAACGTATATTTCTAAACGTGGATTTGAATAATCCACACGACCACGGGAAGAACATGCAAATTCATTGCCCTGTAACTCCTGGGAATCATTGCACATTGCCCTTGTATCATTCTTTGAAAACGCCAGTAACTTGTTTTCTCTCTGCCTTGACCCTTGCCCAGGAATATGGATATTTTGATAGGCCTGTATTTTGAGACAAAGCAACATAGTGGAGTTTAAATTTGAAAAGTTATGGCCGGACTCCACCTCATGTTCAGAGCTGGCTGTTTGGGTTCTCTGAACTCGTGGTTCCTCTTTCGGTGAAATTTGGGTTTTTGCAGAAAAGTTGAGAGTATGTGAAGGCTCTTTGGATTTCATTTGTAGACTTTAAGCAGACCAACGACTCTGGAAAGAGGATATGTGGGAACACCTAGGTTGTTATGGCATCCCGGGTAAGAAAGGTTGCTTCCTTAAACACTTGAATAAAGGGATTCAGGCTTGTGTACACGTATAAGGTAACACATTAGAATGGTTTGATATTCGGACAGGTGTTCAAGGTTGCATTTTGTCAATCACTCTTTAATTTTGTGCTTGACTATGAATCCAATTACAATTACAACATGATCCATAATAGAGGTTTTTGGGTTAGATCGCGTAATTATAAAATGTTTACAACATGAGTCGGGTTTTCACAGTATTAACACCAATAATCATTAGTACTGGTAAAATTAATGTCTGGGATTTTGAGTATGCAGGTATGTAGATTTGATACATGTAACATCCTTAACAGTTGGTGATCTTAATCACTGAGGATGGACACTGGGGTCGTAAGGAAAACGATCTTCAGACATTAATGATGGATATTTATAAACGCGGCTTATGTCGTAGGATCCGGATGAGAGAAGGTTGAGGTGGTAAAGGATGTTTTGAGACTGTAATGCCCATTGTGCATGTGGCTGTGAGAAGGCCAGATGAGCATGCTAGCTGTGTTAATGTATATGTAGGGGTTATTACGGGGAAAAGGGCGGACAGAAAACACAAGGGTGTCTGCACCCACACACTGGTGTCTACATCCACGTCCGAATCCGTTAACCCTGGGGGGCCATGGGGGCTCTGTGATCCCCCATAACTTCACCCCTCGGAGGGGAGTCCTATAAAAGGCGGGGAGCCAG
Organism: Entosphenus tridentatus; assembly: GCA_014621495.2. Lineage (NCBI taxonomy): Eukaryota > Metazoa > Chordata > Hyperoartia > Petromyzontiformes > Petromyzontidae > Entosphenus > Entosphenus tridentatus. The sequence continues at coordinate 2,466 of JAAXLI020001731.1, forward strand.
AGAGCTCGGGGCCAGTTTGGAAGAAGCTTACCAGTGAAGGCTGAAGACCGGCAGTATAGGCCCTGGGACTCCCCTGTCTCATTGCCCTTGTCAGGGCCGAGCTGGGCAAGCCAGTGGCACAGCCCCAAGAGCTTCCGGACCTCTGCTCTTGTAAGAGCAAGGTCGGGTTAGCTGGGGGCCGGGATCCGTGCTTTACCAGGGCCGGATCAGATAGCCTCCCCTAGACCATTAGAGGAGGACTGGGAATAGGACAGGAGAATAGTGCTAGGGGTGTTCCCATCTAGTACGGGTGAAGGGGCCATTACCCCTTCAAGTATTGTACTGTCTTGAGTTAAATAAAGAGTGTGCCTCGACTCTGTCAAGTCTCCCTGGAACTCACTACATCTGGCGTCAGAAGTGGTCGAAAGCATGGATACGAGACGGACGACTCGTGCCCATGACCCCGGAGAGGACGACAGCGAGGGGGAGGCGGTGCAAAATGTCGCCACCGACGTACTTGGCCAACCCCTGCCGGCTCCACCACCTGCAGGGCAGTCGGAGAGAGTCGGGACGTCGGCTGATGAGTTGGCATTGGCCCACTGCCGACTGGCGGAGCTCACATATGCAGCGGCCACCACGCTGGAGCAGATAACTCGCCTGGGGCCGGGGGGAGCGGCGCAGCGGGACGACAGAAAACGGCCGCCAGAAACTCCCGCCTTTTGCGATGGGCCGGAGGCTTGAACTTCCCGCCACGGGTACAGTAGGAGCCGAGGGAGGGGCCCCAGCTCTTCACGCGGGCGGCGGGGCCCAACCAGCGAGCACTACGTCATCGGCGGGGGCGGGTCACAGTGGCTACCTATCAGCGGTCGCCAGGTCATCAACAGCGGACGACAGCACCGACCAAGCCGAAACCAGCGCGTCACCGACGGCGCGACCTCAATTATGGTCCGCCATTGCTCCCCATACTGTTCATGGACACGACATTTCAGCAACGCCTGCCGGCCCTGCAGGTGTTCGTATCGAGCGGCAGTGATTGGGGTGGGTTTCAGCACCGTTTCCTCGCCCACCAAGAGATAGCTGGGTGCTCTTCCGGCGATGCTGAATAGTGACGCCCTTGGCACCCTCACCGCTGCACCCAGGTCGGCACGCTCCACGCTTCAGTCGGCGCTGCAAGTGCTGGCCACGGTTTATGGGCCGCCTTCCGATTGTTGCCAGCTTTTCTACAAGCGGCAGAGAGGCGACAAGGAGTCACCACTCGCGTACTGCACGGCCCTGTTGGCGTTGGCGAAGGCGGCCTTCCCGCGCATGGACGAGGAAGGGGTGGATGCGATGGTGGTCGAGAAAATTCTGCTGTTGGCCGACGACTTGAACTGCGTCATCCTGGCGCAGGATGATGCGGACATGTCGTCATTGCGGGCTGCAAGGCACATTCATGCCAATCTGATTTCCCAGCAGAGGAAGGCTAGCAAGGCAGCTGCGGGACACACCGTGGCGGCAACCACCTCCGAATTCGAGGGGGTTTCGCTGCGAGCCGCTTTACGGGATGGCGGCCTGGAGGGCGACCGGCTCGGGACACACTGAGTCACCGAGAGCAGCCCAAGTCTTCTGGAGCACTCGTTGTGTGCTACAACTGTGGCCTCCGGGGCCACGTGGCTTCGGGATGCCGGGCTCCTCGACAGCACGGAGCAAGACCTGGGGCTGAGAATGGCCCTCTTCAAGAGTCTCCACAACATCCTCCGGCAAGTCGTGGCACCCCACATGTTCGGCCTGCACGCACACCCACTTCTTTCTCACATGCCCCGACACATGATTCTCGGAGTTCGGGTGCTGGTGCGTCGGGTCGCGGCTTGATGGGGAGGGCACTCCAACCGGGCCAATGGTCCGAGTTGGCTCACCGTGTTGTGGCTGCGTCGGTGGGGTCGTCCGTTGTCACGGGGCACATTGATGGGGTGGAGGTACGGGTATTGATCGACACGGGAGCATCGGCGACTATCATTTCCGATTTGATTTATAATATCCTGCCCGTTCAGAGTCGCCCATTGCTCCCCATCGACATACCGTGTTACGCTGCAAATGGGGGCTCGTTAGGTATCATCGGCCAAATTCGAGCGCAAATTTCTATCGGGGACATTCAATTATCTGGGCTGGTGTTGGTCTCCTCCTCTCTGGAAATTCCGTGCCTGTTGGGAACAGACTTTTTGGCCAAATTGCCTGTCAAAATTTTGATTGACCAGGGATGCATCGAGCTTCCATCGGGCCGACGTAAAACGTTCCTGCCCTCCACCCCTGCCTTGCGTACAGCCTGTGCAACGGTACAGGCACTCGTTGCTCGAACGGTGCGCGTACCCCCGGGGACACAGATGCTCGTGCCCCTGCGGTTGCGTCGACCGTTCGCTAAAGGGGTCTTAAACCAGGGCATTTTCCTGGGGCCGTCTAGGGCCGGGGTGAATGGGCCAGATTTGGTGACGGCCCAGACAATTGTTAAAGGGGATGAGGACCCGTTTATCGCGGTCCTCAATGTCGGGACACAGATGGCTGTGGTTTCCCAAGGAACCGTGTTCGCACACGCGATTCCAGTACCTGCGGAAACGCTGATCATTGGCCAGGTGGCCACCGCTTCTCAGCCGCAACTGCAGTCAGACCATGACGAGGGTTGGCTGGAGGTGCTTTGTGCTGAGACACCTGACCTATCCGACTCACAATGTGCTAAATTGCGTTCCCTTTTGCGAGAATTTTCCGACGTCTTTAGTAAGCACAAATATGATATCGGATGTACAAAATTGCTGCGCCACCATATTGACACCGGTGACAACGCTCCTATCCACCAAAATCCATTTCGGTTGAGTCCCGCCGAAAAAGATCATGTCAAATCGGCTGTAGATGACATGTTGGCTTCTGACATTATTTCTCCCTCAACCAGCCCTTGGGGTGCACCCATAGTGTTGGTTAAAAAGCAGGATGGGTCCCTAAGGTTCTGCGTTGATTTTCGGCGGTTGAATAAAATCTCGGTGGCCGATGCTTGCCCGCTTCCTCGAATGAACGAATCTCTGGATGCTCTAGCTGGATCACGATTCTTCTCCACCTTGGATTTGCTGTCAGCGTTTTGGCAAATTCCTTTGGATGACGAATCGAAGCCCAAAACGGCTTTTCGAACGCCGCACGGCCTCTTCCAATTCAATCGATTGCCTATGGGGCTCCACTCCGCTCCCGCAACGTTCCAGCGCCTAAAGGAATTGGTTCTCGCTGGCTTGCAGCGAGAACCAATTTACCTAGACGACGTGATCGTATTTAGTAGGACATTCGAGGAACATCTTGATAGGCTTCGGGCCGTCTTTCTCAAAATGCGTGCAGCTAATTTGAAATTTAAACCACAAAAGTGCCATTTGCTCCGCAAATCTGTAAGATATTTGGGTCACATCGTCGGACGGTCAGGTATCTCAACCGATCCCGCCAAAACGCGTTGTGTCAGCTCCTGGCCGATTCCGACCTCGGTGGGGGAGGTTAGGAGCTTCATCGGTTTTGCGTCATATTATCGGCGGTTTGTCGTGGAGTTCGCTTCCATCGCTAAGCCGTTACATGCCTTAACGGCAAAGGGAGTGAAATTTCATTGGGGGCCGGAAGAGGAGGCCGCATTTAACTCTCTTCGTGGCGCCTTGGTAGGGGCCCCGCCGTTGAGTTACCCCGACTTTTCTCTGCCTTTCGTGCTCGACACGGACGTGAGCAACACGGGGATTGGGGGCGTGCTTTCCCAAGTTGTGGGTGGCGTGGAGCGCGTTGTGGCTTATGGTAGTAGAATATTGTCTCCTGCCAAGCAAAGATACTGCGTCACCCGCCGTGAACTGTTGGCTATTGTGTTCTTTATTCAACAGTACCGGCCATATCTGTACGGCCGGCATTTCACCGTCCGTATCAGATCATGTGGCATTGCAGTATGCCCTGCGTATTCACCAGCCATCGGGGCAATTATCCCGATGGCTGGAGATCATTCAGGATTTTGATTTCGAAACGACATATCGCAAGATGATTCGCCACACTAATGCCGATGCCCTGTCGCGCCTGCCCGCCACTTCGGATTGCACTTGTTTCTTGGGCTCGGGGCGTTGCAAATCTGCGAGCGATGGCCAGGATCGGGTCCTTGCGGCCGCCGTTGAGGCTCCTTCGGGCGTTGGCCCTATTGAAATGGGGGGGAAGGATTGCCTACTGGGCTTGTCAGGTGCGGAGTGGGGGCGCCTCCAAATGGAGGATACTTCCCTCCTGGCGCTACGGCGTCGCACGGGCGTTGACTCATGGGTGTTGTGCCAGGGCCTCCTCATGCATTGGGACGGGACGATCCGCCGCCACAGGCTGGTGGTGCCTTCCACGTTGAGGGGTAGGGCTCTATGGGCTGCTCATGAGCGGCTCCTGCACCTGGGCACCCACAAAACCCTTGCGATGCTCCAGCTTAATTTCTTTTGGCCGGGCATGGCAAGGGATGTGGATGATCTGTTGCAGTCTTGTACCCAGTGTGTTCAACGGAAGCCACCAGCAAGGGGAGCCAGCCCACCGCTCCAGTCTATTTCGGTCACCCAGGTTAATGAGCTTGTCACTCTTGATATTTTGGGGCCGTTTCCTTCCACGCCTAGGGGTAATAAGTACCTACTGGTTGGCGTGGAATATTTCATGCGATGGCCTATGGCTTGGCCCCTCGCCAACCAGTTGGCAGCAGCCGTTGCGGAGGCTTTTTTCCAGGGCTATGTCCTCGACAAGGGCGCTCTGGAATGGTTGTTGACCGATCAGGGAAAAAATTTCACTAGTTCCCTTTTACACGAGGTGTGTGAGCTTCTTGGTACGAAGAAAATTCGTACTTCCCCTTACCACCCACAAACGGATGGGATGGTAGAACGCCTGCATAGGACGGTTACGTCCATGCTGTCCCACCAGGTATCTGAGTCCCAAACCGATTGGGACCTTCAGATCCCGGGTGTGCTGGCCGCTTACAGGATGGCTCCTCACGCGGCGACCGAATTCTCGCCATTTTTTTTAATGTATGGCCGGGAAGTTGACCCGCCTGTCGCGACCCAGCTGAGAATTGCCACACCACACGCTAAGTCCAAGTTGGCGGACCATGTTAAATTTAATATCCTCAAGTTGGCTGAGGCACGGGAGGCGGCTATTCAAAAGTCTGACTCTCACCAGAAGGCGAATGAAAGGTTGCGATTGCTCCGGTCACACACGTACCAATGGCACCCGGGCGACAGAGCGTGGCTACACTGCCCCCAGGTGCCACTGGCTACCTCGTCTAAGTTGTTGCAACCATGGAGGGGCCCCGTGGAAATTGTGCAGGTTGTGCGGCCCCAATGTGCTCGCATTAAATGGGGGAAGCGTCGGTGGTTCGTACACCCTTCATGGTTGAAGCCGTTCTTTGCGCCACATGCTTCCTCTCATGACTATGGCCGAACATTTGGGGGGTCCAATGACTCCGGGAGGGTGGGGTAGCCGCCAGCCTCTGATCCGCTGCTAACTGTTCCGTCTTCAGGGGCCCAAGGACTGACACCCTCTCGGCTGCCAGCCTCCCCCGAAGGGGTCGGCGCTGGCCCGTCCGAAAAGCCGGAGGGCTGTGCACCTGAACTTTCGACACCCGCCGCCGGCCCTACCGGGTCGGCCTTTGTGTCGGGCCCGCTGCGCATGTCCCGCTGCTGGGGGGCTCGCTCACCTTTTTTTATTTTTTTGTTGGGTGGGGGTGAGGAACCACACTCTGTACATATGTTGCATTTTGGGGCTGGGGTATTTATAGGGGACCGTCGGTTGTTGTTACTCTTGTTATTGTTACGGGGCACACACATGTTGACTGTGTTAAGTCTTTATTGTTGGGTTATGAGGGGTTGTTGCAGCCGGGATGGCTGCGGGCTTTACAGGGGGGGGTGATGTAGGGGTTATTACGGGGAGAAGGGCGGACAGAAAACACAAGAGTGTCTGCACCCACACACGGGTGTCTACATCCATGTCCGCATCCGTTAACCCTGGGGGGCCATGGGGGCTCTGTAATCCCCCATAACTCCACCCCTCGGAGGGGAGTCCTATAAAAGGCGGGTAGCCAGAGAGCTCGGGCCAGTTTGGAAGAAGCTTACCAGTGAAGTCTGAAGACCGGCAGTGTAGGCCCTGGGACTTCCCTGTCTCGCTGCCCTTGTCAGGGCCGAGCTGGGCAAGCCAGTGGCGCGGCCCCAAGAGCTTCCGGATCTCTGCTCTTGTAAGAGCAAGGTCAGGTTAGCTGGGCGCCGGGATCCGTGCTTTACCAGGGCTGGATCAGATAGCCTCCCCTAGACCATTAGAGGAGGACTGGGAATAGGACAGGGGAATAGTGCTAGGGGTGTTCCCATCTAGTACGAGTGAAGGGGCCGTTACCCCTTCAAGTATTGTACTGTCTAGAGTTAAATAAAGAGTGTGCCTCGACTCCGTCGTCAAGTCTCCCTGGAACTCACTACATATAGATAACAAGTGTGGACTCTAACCAGTTTGAATGTTGTTGGCTTGCGAGTGCATGTTCCTGAGACAGATGTTGGGATTTTTGTGGAAGGACAATTCTAGAGAGAGCATGACATGTAAGGATTGTAGATATTAGGCGACAGAAGTTGTGCTAGTATGTGTTCAGGACAGAAATCTTGTTGCTGAGACAGACATTTCAAATAGTCTGGTAACCAAGGGGAGACCTAAGAGGAGATGGTGGGATACTATGAGGGCAGATCTTGGGGGTCACATGCCTATGATGGAGCAGCTGCAAGATATGGTGGAGGGTAAAAAGAATTGGCAAGGTACGGTGCCTCTGGTATTGGCCACAATGACATCTTGATATTGAAAGACACGCAAGTGATCGCGCAAAATTGTTGCGATGTTACCAGCTCCTACCATGTCGTGTGATGTAATAACCCTGGTTAAAAACAATGCATCAGACAATAGGCGTTCGTGTATGCGCTAAGTTGGGTTTGTTCTGTGCAATGAAGGAGCACAGGACCCTAGGTTCCACATCTCTTTCTCTTCATATCCATGTCAGTTACTATACAGGCAGACCTCACCGAGTGTGAGGGTTACGTTACTGAAAAATGCTGTGTTGGGCAAAACTGCGTTTGAAAAATAATATACCCCGGTAGAGGCTGACCGAAACTGAATTTCTGGTTTCAGAAAAACCGAAATAGACCGAAAGTAAAAAAATTACTTTCAGCCGAAACTGAAGCCGAAACCGAAAGTTTAACTACACTTTCGACCGAGACCGAAACAGAAAGGTATATAACCGAAGTTACCGAATACAAGATTTATTAAATATGTCATGATGCAATGCGACTTTAAATAAAAAGAAATCTAGAACTAATCATTCAGAACCTGCAGTAAGAGTCGCTAAATATATAATCTTTAGGTGTTACTTAGTAATTATATCCAAACAAACGAATGTTGTAGTTAAGAAACAACAGTTTTTCCACATTCAGCCAGACAGGCTGCCGTCTGTTGACCGGTCGTATATACATTAGCAGACCATAGTTGCGGCTGTAACTTCGCTCCCAAGCTGCTGCTGCCGACGTGTGTGTGTGTGTTTGCAGCCTATCGCATAGGATTCCCTATCGCCGACTAACCGGCCGATAGGCAGAGTGATAGACGTTATATTCTAAAAATAGATCTTCAGTTGAGGAATGACGACCGAAAGTCAATATCAGTTTCGGCCAAAACCGAAACCAGACCGAAAGTTACAAATTTACTTTCGGCCGAAACCGAAAGTATGCCGAAAGAGGCCATTTGCCAACATTCGGCGCCAAAACTGAAACCGAATTTCGGTCGGCCTCTAGTTCCTGGGTTCGAAATGATCACTCTCCCTCTTATTTAACTAATCCTACATTATTTCAACCCTTGACATTGTACTAAGGAATGTAGAATCATTCTCCATTTCCTGTGTGTGCACGAATTTTCCATTCAACCTCAACACAAAACCTGCCTAAATTACTATTCCCGCATCACAGCGCTCATGCCCAACGCACTGAATTGCCAGCCCAACGCTCGCCCCTGACACTGTCACTTGAACACTTTAACACGTAGGCTTTCGTGACCAATATCATCCATAATAGATTAAGCTAGTTGTAATTACTGGCAAAACGTTGTACTCAGATTGTAAATGTTTTGGCTTGGCTCTCCAACACACTGGTGTGCTGTACTAGTGACAAATTGACATGTTCTATTTACTTGACAACCTTTACTAGTTGGCTGTGTCGGGTGGTGGCCGGTTTAAACGACACATTTATATATTTACACGATATAACCCAAAATCCTCTTATGTCACTTTAACGTTAATGATTTGACATCTAGGCGTCCAAATGACTAATGCCATTCATTACTGGACGACTAGATAGATGCAGCCATGTGTGGCCATTTAAGTTGTGCTATTGTGCCGTTGTCCATTCATCCATCATGCATAGTCAGCGAAGGACCGTTGCGCCAAACGTGACCTCTTGCAACAGCATTCGCATAAACAGCTCTTGCTGCCATGCACCGGTGTCTCGAGTGATTTGTTTGATCCATGTGTAGGGGTGTCAGGGGAAGGATTCCCACCAATAGGAGGGTTAGTGGGAGGGGTGATCGAGGAGATATAAGGGGAGAACGGGCGGGAAGAAGGGGCTTTTGGGCGGGAACGAGATTGGGACGGCGGGGGACAGGTGTGGATGGGAGAAAAGGATTAAAAGACGGAACCCCTGCAATCTTGTGTCGGCTCTCCTTTACATCTGGTGGCAGCGGTGGGATCTACAATGGCTACGAAGAAGCATCCCCGCGGGAAAGAGCCAAGGGAGGAGGAAGCAGGGGCCGGGGATCCTTCCCATCCCGGGCAACAAGGGGGCCTGCTACCAGAAGCAGCAGCAGGGGACCTGGATCGCCTGGAGGACCCCATGGAGGACCGCATGGCCCGCGTGGAGAGGGCACTCCAGGAGCTACTGCAGAGGCTCCCTATGGGGGGCCCACCAGCACCAGGACCCCCACCCCCACGCGTACTGCGGGAGGAGAGGCCACGGGACCCGGAGGCCGACCGGCCGGCCGGGCAGGAGCCGCAACCAACCTCGTCACGCCAGCCGCCGCCGCTCCCGCCAAAACCCCCAGGGCTAAACACCCAACACGGAGAGCAGGGGACAGGACGGCCGCGTCGGCTGGGGCCCGTCGACAAGTTCGTGGCCGAGGAAGAAGATTGGGAGGGGTTTGTCCGCCGATTCGAGGCTGCCTTCCACGCTCTCGAGTGGACAGACGAAGAGGCATTACGAGCTTTGCCATCCGTTCTGGCCGAAGAGGCACTCTCCTCTTACACCTCCCTTCCCTCGCACAGCAAGACCACGCTACAGGCCGCCTACGAGGCTTTGGGGGAGATCTATTGCCCGGCGGAAGGAGCCTTTAGACGGTTCCAGGACCACCAGCGAGGGGCTAGAGAATCCCCATTAGCCTACAGGGGTGCGCTGCTCGTGTTGGCGAGGCGGGCTTTCCCTCGCCTGGCTGAAGAGGCGCTCGAGGACCTCGTGGTCGAGCACCTCATCGCCTACGCTTGCCGTGCCGGCGTTGTAATGCCCGTGGTGACGCCGGAGGAACGCACCTCGCTGTGGGCTGCCCGGACCATCCAAGCCCACGAGCAGGTCATGGGCCGGGCGCCACCCGTGGGCCCGGTGGCTGGCGCGGCGGGGGGGAACAGCCGAGCCGTTGCCGCGGCGCTACGGGGTCCAGCGACACCAACCGCCGAACCTGCACCGTCGCCACAGGCTGCCTGTGGGGCAGCTGGGAACGGACCCCCGACGTCTGAGCCGGAGCCATCGCTGCGGGAGGTGTACGCAGCGATCCGGGGGCTGGCAGAGCAGAGGGACCAGGGGCGCGACCAGCCGCCGCGTCGCTGGCAGCCGCCTCTACAACATCGCGCCGAGCCACCCCGACGGAACGCCCCGTGGGTCTGCCACCGTTGTGGTCGAGAGGGGCATGTGGCGAGGGGGTGCCGCACGGAGCCGGAGGCCGCCAACGCCACCTGGAACCCGCCGGGGCCAAACGCCGACAGGATCCAGGCGAGTGACGCCGCGAACTCACCGGGGGTCTCCTCGGGGTGGGCGCCGTCGGTGTCGTTCCCCGGGGCCCACTGTCCTGGTCGGGGGAAGGGGATCGCGCCGGGGATAGAGCCGAGGCCGAGGATCGCATCGCGACCAGAAGTGGCGTCGCGAACAGACGCGACGTTGCATCCGGAAGTGACGTTCAATCCGGAAGTGATGTTGCATCCGGAAGTGACGTCGCGGCCGAAAGTGGTGTCGCGGATCGCGCCAGGAATTGCGCCGGGGCCGGGGACCGCGCCGGGGATCGCGCCGAGGCTGGGAGGGACATCGCGGGCGGAGGTGACGTCGCGGGCGGAGGTGACGTCGCGGGCGGAGGTGACGTCGCGGGCGGAGGTGACGTCACGGGCGGGGGTGGCGTCGCAGGCGGGTGGCGTCGCGGGCGGGCGTGACGTCACGATCAGACGTGGTTTCGCGGGCGGGCGTGACGTCACGACCGGATGTGGTTTCGCGGGCGGGCGTGACGTCACGACCGGAAGTGACGTCACTAGTGTCCTGCGACGCCTGTGAGTTGCCAGGGGCAACGGCCCTTGGGCTGATGCAACACACAAAATTGACATTGCGCCCTGGAGCAGTTCCACGGCCCGCCTCACCACCGCTTAGCGGCGGAGCGAGACAGAACCAGGGGGACCACGCCCCCGTGACAAAGGAAGGGGAGGGGAGAAGGGAGGGGCTCACGGGAAGGCCCACCCCCCAGTCCCCACCGCCCCCTGCAATGGGGGGGCCCCCCCACACCACAAGGGGGGCCCATCCTACGTCACCAAGGGGGGGCAATTTGCACTACATAGAGAGCCCAGCCCGCAGCCCTAGGGGAAGCCCACACTATGTAACAAGGGCGCGTTCACCCTGCTGCGACGCACTCCAAAGTGAGGAACCCCATCTTCGGTCCATTCACATCCATCCCCGATCATCTCACCATGCACCACAGGATAACGAGACGCCGCCTGGTCAGTGGCCGGACTCAGCCACACAATGGAGGAAGCTGGCAAGGTGGGTGGTAGCGGCCGCGTCAGGAACCTCGGTCCTGGTCGGAGAAATCGCGGGAGTGTCGGCACGTATCTTGGTTGATACGGGGGCATCAGCCACGATCATCTCGAGCACCATGCACGAGATGCTGCCGGATAAAATCCGACCTTTAGTCCCCGTCAAGACGACGTTCATTGCAGCAAATGGAGGCAGCATGGGCTTCCTGGGCCAGGTTGAAGCCCCGATACAGATTGGGCAGCTTTCGGTAGCAGGACCCATCCTTGTCTCCGCAACATTGCCTGTACCTTGCCTGTTGGGGACGGACTTTCTGAGGCGGATGCCAATGAAAATCGATCTGGCCAATGGGCGGGTGGAAGTCCAGGGAACGCATCTCCATTTCCTAAAGGCAGAGGGGGCCAGCCGGGGTGTACCCTACGTGCAGGCTCTGGTCAGTAAGTCTGTCTCCATTCCCCCGGCAGCCCAGATGCTGGTTCCACTGCAATATCGGTCCCCCCTCGTGACAGCCCGACCGGACTCACCCATCCTGGTGTCTCCGGCGTCAGCTGCCATGGATCGCCATGCGCTGGTGGGAGCCGAAACTATTGTTCAGAGGAACCAGCATCTGTTCATTCAGGTGCTGAACACTTCCGATAGAACAGCGACGGTGCAGGAGGGAACAGTTCTGGCCCACGTTAGCCCCTTGTCACTAGGAGCCCCAGGGACAGAGCCCGAGCTTGTAGGCAGCATCAGCCAGTCCGAGGACAGAGGGGCCGAATCGTGGATGGACCAGCTGGCGGGGCCTGAGCCGGGATTGCCGCCCGACCAGAAACACCAGCTGCACTCGTTATTGCATGAGTTCTCGGACGTGTTCAGCTGGGGACCGTTCGACCTAGGGCGCACAAATCTGTCGCAGCACCACATCAACACGGGAGACGCCGCACCCCTGCGCCAAAACACATATAGAATGAGCCCAATGGAAAAAGGGCACATTCAACAAGCGGTGCAGGAGATGCTGCGGGCCGACATAATTTCGCCATCCTCGAGTTCCTGGGGGGCACCGGTGGTCCTAGTCAAGAAGTCAGACGGGTCACTCAGATTCTGTGTGGACTTCCGACGCCTCAATGCCGTCACGCTGGCCGACGCATATCCCCTACCACGTATCGACGACTCATTGGATGCACTGGTGGGAGCAAAATTTTTCAGTACGCTGGATTTATTGTCCGGTTTCTGGCAGGTCCCACTAGACGCGGACTCCCGCCTAAAACAGCGTTCCGGACACCACAGGGCCTGTTCGAGTTCAACTGCCTGCCTATGGGCCTCCAGACTGCGCCGGCGACGTTCCAACGCATAATGGAGTTGGCCTTAGCAGGCCTCCAATGGGAAACGTGCCTCATCTACCTGGATGACGTCATTGTCTTCAGCCGATCATTCGAGGAACACATTGACCGATTACGTCAGGTATTCCTGCGGTTCCGGAACGCGAACTTGAAGCTCAAGCCGTCAAAGTGCCACCTTATGCAGTCGTCGGTACGCTACTTGGGCCACGTCGTCAGTGAGTCTGGAGTGGCTACAGACCCAGAAAAGACGGCCTGCGTGAGGGCCTGGGCTGTTCCCACAACGGTTCCAGAGGTACGCCGGTTTGTGGGTTTCGTTTCTTACTACCGCCGGTTTGTACCCAACTTCGCAACCATTGCCAAGCCCTTGCACGTGTTGACGGCAAAGAACCAGAGGTTTTATTGGGGCCCTCTGGAGGAAGAGGCATTCCAGCAGCTGCGCTCATGTCTGACAGATGCACCACCCTTGGCCTTTCCAGATTTTGGCCTCCCCTTTATCCTGGACACAGACGCCAGTGATGTGGGCATCGGCAGTGTTTTGTCGCAAGTCCAGCAGGGTCGGGAGGTGGTTATCGCCTACGGTAGTCGCGTGCTTTCATCAGCGGAGCAGCGCTACTGCGTCACACGTAGGGAACTCCTGGCAGTCGTTCACTTCGTGCAGCAATTCCGACCCTACCTGTATGGCCGCAAATTTACGGTCCGCACTGACCACGCGGCCTTGCAGTATTCGCTCCGCATCGACCAGCCTTCGGGCCAGCTGGCCAGATGGATAGAGCGCCTGCAGGAGTACAGGTACCAAGTGGTGCATCGCAAAGGGACCAGACACGCCAACGCAGACGCATTGTCCCGACTGGCGCCCCAGGGCCCTTGTGCATGCACCACAGGCGGGGCACGCTGCAAGGAGGCGAGGTCGGAGGGGACGGTCATCGCTCCCGTACGCACGGCGGAGGGCGCACAGGGTGAAGTCCAGCTGACCGACCACGACCTGGGCCTGACCTTGGACGATTGGAGACGGCTACAGCTGGAGGAAGCCCCACTGCGAACGCTACGCGCCTCGGCAGAGGCAGGGGGGGAGGAGTACATCGTATGGGAGGACATCCTCATGCGATGGGACCCGACAGGGCGCCGGCGATGCCTGGTAGTTCCGGAGTCGCTGCGTCAACAATTGGTTATGGACGTACACGGCCGCCAGCTGCTGCACCTGGCAGGGCGGAAAACACTGTACACATTACAGGGTCGGTACTTTTGGCCAGGTATGACCACTGACGTGCATCGATGGGTCGCTACCTGCGTCGAATGTGCGCGGCGAAAGCCGCCACCCCGGGTAAGCCGGGCGCCCCTACAGCCCATCACGGTGACCAGGGTCAACGAATTGGTTGCGTTGGACATCCTGGGACCACTGCCGGTCACGCCACGGGGAAATAAATACCTGTTGGTCGGAGTCGAGTACTGCACGAGGTGGCCGATGGCGTGGGCCCTCCCGGACCAAACGGCACAGACCATCGCCGATGCCTTTGTGGGAGGCTATGTCCTTGATAAGGGGGCACCGGAGCGGTTGCTCACGGATCAGGGCAGGAATTTCTCCTCACGGCTATTGAAGGACGTCTGCTCTATCCTGGGCACTAAAAAGGTCCGAACATCTCCATATCATCCCCAGACTGATGGGATGGTAGAGCGGCTTAACCGCACTATAGCGGCCATGCTGTCCCAAGTGGTGGACGAAAACCATTCCGACTGGGACCTCCACATTCCATCGGTCTTAGCGGCGTACAGGGTGGCCCCGCACGCTGCAACGGGGTTCTCGCCGTTTTTCCTGATGTACGGACGGGATCCCGTTCCGCCTATTGAGGTGCAGCTGACGGACATTCCCGCAAGAGCTGACGCATGGCCGAAGGCACTAAAGACCTCCCTCATTTATTTGAGAGAGGCCCGCCAAGCAGCCGAGGCCGCATCGGCCACGAGCCAAGAGAGTAATGTACGGATACGGGAGAGGACAGTGACAGCCAAGCCCTTTAAAGTCGGGGACCAGGCATGGCTACACTGTCCTCAGGTGCCGGTTGGCCTCTCACCAAAGCTGCACCGACCCTGGAAAGGGCCGGTCGAGGTCATTAAAGCACTCCGACCGCAGTGCGTCCAGGTCCAACTGGGTAAGCGACGATGGTTTGTACACCCCACCCGCCTTAAGCCATATATCTCTCCACCGTCATCTTCACCAACATCACCGCCAACATCATCATCATCCCTACCCAGGCCAAGGTCGCCGACCACCCCGCGCCGACCGGCAAGGGGTTCGGTGCCCTGTGTTCCCTTGTCACCTACAGCACCCCATGTGAGGCCTGACGGAGCGGCGGCACGAGCGGGGGCCGGAGAGACAGCAGCGCCAGGCACGGCAACACCGGCACCACCGAACCAGGGACCGCGACGAGAGGGCCTTCGAAGGAGGGGGCCGCCACGGTCATCTGCTGCCTGTGGATGTCCGGGCTGTTACGGGACGCGGGCTGGAGACCTGGGCAGGCCGCGCAATTGATTTTGTTGTGTTATATTGCATTGTATGGTTGTGGGGGGGTTAAGGGCTGTTGTCACTGTCAGTGGTGGGGGGCATGGGGAGACTTAAATGGTCCATGGAGGAGGCAGAACCGAGGACGGTTTTTTTTTCTCCGGGGGGGAGGGTGATGTAGGGGTGTCAGGGGAAGGATTCCCACCAATAGGAGGGTTAGTGGGAGGGGTGATCGAGGAGATATAAGGGGAGAACGGGCGGGAAGAAGGGGCTTTTGGGCGGGAACGAGATTGGGACGGCGGGGGACAGGTGTGGATGGGAGAAAAGGATTAAAAGACAGAACCCCTGCAATCTTGTGTCGGCTCTCCTTTACACATGTATAACGGTTGGGGGGATGGGGGCGACCACGGGGGCGGCGACATTTCTTTAAGTGTCGCAGTCCACTTTGAACGTCAACCGCCAAATTAATTGAGCACATTTTTCTGGAGTTTGGGAATCAAGACTGGCGACATGTCCAAAAAGTGACAGCCGTCTCTCTCGAACTAAGCTCTCAATCACTATGAGATGCAGATGCAATAGTGACATTTCTAATGAAGTCAAATCATCGGATGCCAAAAAAGCATCTTTGGCATCGAATGTGGAAGGATTGCAGCCGATCCAAATCAGCTAGAAGCAATGTCCAGCTCTCTGCATCATAAAACAAACGTGACAAAACACAGCACTGGTAGACTCTCAATTTGGTGCCCATACTTTAACGTTTCTGGGATGAAATGCGGTTCAGACCATTCATGATTCCCGAGGCCAGACCGATTTGGCACATGACATCAGGTCTACATCATCCATCAGTGGTTTGTGCAGATTCCAGTTAGAGAAATTCCTCCACTGCTTTGACAGCATTGCCATTGATTACGCAGGGTGCTTATGGAGGGCAGGAATCCAAGCTCTGGACTTCTGTTCTCTGCCATGAAACTATTCGTCCCATTCTTCTTGAATTGTTGTAAAAATGTTGGAGAACTGGCGTGAATGTTTCAGGCTTCTCAGCAAACAGGGCTGCATCATTAGCGTAGTCGAGGTCTGTGAAGTAGGGCCACCAATCCTTACTCCAAGGTCATGGGTCATATTTCAAAGATTTAGTCGTTCACCCAATAGAAGATTGCTGTTGTGAGGACACATTATTGACATTCCAGATGAGGTCTCGAATCATGGTGAAAATCAGAACCCGGCACAAACCCATGCGTTTGTGCCTGCATGCAGATGTTTCACAAGGTCCAGCAGAACGTCAAGGACCACAATTCCTCTCAAGGCAGACCAAAGAGCCGACTCCACAGTCAAAAGCCACCTTCAAATGAATGTAAGTGACATGCAATGGGCGGTCGAACTTACAGTGCAGTTCTGCAAGTAGACGGAGTGCAAGCACAGCATCCATCGTAGATCGACCAGCCATGAATCCTGATTGCTGTGGGCGATTGTGTTTTGTCAGGGGTGGTTGCAGCCTGTCCAGAAGTACACGTGCAAAAACCTTTCCCGGTTACGGAAGTAGGGATATAGGTCTCTAATTGATAAATGCCATACGGGATATTTTATCTTTGTACAGAGAAACAATTAAACTATCTCTTGAATCAGCAGATACCTTGCTAGATATCCAAACCTTGATGACGAGCTGATGTAACCCTCTGTTAATAGGATGCAACGTACCTTAAGCCGTATGATGTCCAGAGACTCAGGGATAGCCCTAAGATGCTGGCAGTCTCCAGCATCTCACCAGAATATGTTGGTCGAATGTGCCTCCATTACACTGGCTGCTGAAGCTACACTAGGCCTCTGAAAGCCTGTGCATAAATCCTAGCTCTCTGATTCCACATTCCAGGGTTTGGAACAGAAGGCAGCTGCACGGCAGACTGATAACATCAAGGCACATCGCAGGCATCAGAGAATGTTCAGAGCTTGAGCAAAAGCTGACAAAGAGAAGTACCTGGCCTCGCTGACTGATGAAGTTTAGTTGGAACTGTTACACAACGACATGAGGACATATTTCTCCGTCATAAAACGTCTCAGAGGAGGTGGTGGACATACTGCTAAGGCTACGATCACCAATTCAGACGGCTCTCCTTGCTCATCGGTGTAAGAAGTCCTGACCATTATGCAGCAGTGCTGAACCACCCACCAACAGATGCTTATCCCAATTTGGCAGATACTGCAGCTGACTTTGACTGCCAAACTAACACAGACTCTCCTACATCAGAGGAAGTTTGGCATGTCATCATTAATCTTAAAAATGGCAAAGCAGCAGGGTTAGATGGTATTTCTCCAGAACCCTTGTCCATGAGCATGTTGATTCACTATTTAGGCATCCGTTTGACTGACATCTTCAATGAGTGGAGAGATAGATCCATGTGGCAATGTGGGAATATTTGCATTGTGTTAATGTGCATATTTCTAAATAAATTGTTCTCACAGTCGATTCATTCACACC
Organism: Entosphenus tridentatus; assembly: GCA_014621495.2. NCBI lineage: Eukaryota > Metazoa > Chordata > Hyperoartia > Petromyzontiformes > Petromyzontidae > Entosphenus > Entosphenus tridentatus. The sequence continues at coordinate 19,800 of JAAXLI020001731.1, forward strand.
TTCCAATGGATGAAGCACTCTCAGGG
>JAAXLI020001732.1:9008-19825 GCA_014621495.2 Entosphenus tridentatus
GGGGGGGGGGGTCACAAGACATCTGGAGCGGTGGCTCAGTGGTTAGCGCACTGGACTACAAACCCGAGCGACTTGCGTTACAATTCCCGGTCACGGCTAACATCAGTGCCCAGCGATACGTGGAACTGGTCATGGCAACCCCACCCTCTCCCCTCACCAACAAACACTGAGTGACCAGCGTGGCGAAGTATGGACAAATCAACAATTGTCTTCTAGTGGATGAATTCGCGTCGATCTCCGGGCGTGGCAGCTCTAAACAACGGGCGCAAGTTTCTTTCCAGAAGAGGAGGCTTGCCATCACAAAGACAAAGATCCCCCCCGTGTAGCCCAAATAGACTGTTGGGGCAAGTGCTGTCAGCGAGCGCCTATGAAGGCCGGAACGGCACACGAGGGGGTACCCGTTTGATGCTGAGTCGACCTAGACGGAGGCACAGGACCGGTTCAATTAATCGTCGCCAGGATCGTAGCTCACGCACAAACGAGACGTGGCATGATCCCAGAGCGTCCGTCGCCTGTTGCTGAGGTTGGCGGTTCGAACTCTATCGGCCGCCCTGGTTATTACTACTTCGTGCAGTGTTAACCGTAAAGATACTACTCCCCGTGACGAGTAGGAATACATTGTGTGTGCCGGTCTTGTCAAATGCGACGAAATGACAGCGCAAATGATACTGAATTGGTGTTACACATCGCAATACCAATTCATAACGCACAGTGAGGCTTTCCCGGGTAAAATAACCGTCATAATTGATGATTACTCACAATGTTCAGGCACGAAGGACGACAACAGTGACGAGAACAACGAATGTTGTGTACGTATGTTGGACTTCTTTCGCGCCGTACGTAGACAATCGTGCCAATCGGAGGTGCGGGGGAAGGACAACAAACGAAGTACATCAACAACAACAACAACGCAGTTGTCAACAAATCCATGTTCAATCAAGACGACTTAAAAGTGCATCGGAGCTTCCAGTGGCTTCCGAACATCGGAAGGGAAGAAGCGACGCAAAAGCGGCGCAGAAGCGGCGCAGCTGAGAAAGCGCCGCGCGACGATGATGATGACGATGATGATGATGACGATGATGATGACGAAGATGATGATGACGATGATGATGACGACGACGATGATGACGATGCTGATGATGACGATGATGATGACGATGATGACGATGATGATGACGATGATGATGATGATGACGATGATGATAACGATGATGACGATGATGATGACGATGATGATGACGACGACGATGATGACGATGCTGATGATGACGATGATGACGATGATGATGACGATGATGATGCAATGACCTCCGTCTTTGTTCGACGGGCAGCCAAACGCTGCCGCCGCCACTGCTGCTGCTGCTGCGAGGATGCCCGGAGTTTGGAGTGTGTCGTGACGGTGACTCATGCGAAGTGCTCGCGGCTCTCCGCCACCGCATTGCCCCCCTCCACCCCCCGGGTCGTCCTTGTTCAGATCCAGAGGAAGTTGCCCCGGGACGCCGGACAGCTGAGCGGGTACCCCGCGACGCTCATGACCTCACGACACAGCGCCTGGACGACGCGCACCCTCTCGGCGCTTAGCGTCCTCCTCCAGCCGCTCAGGCTCACGTTGGCGTCCCTGGGGCTCACGGCGAACGCGGGACGGGGCCGCGCCCGGGACGGGAGTCGAACCTGGGCGCCGTCGCCCTTCGGGGAGGGCGCCTCCACCAGCGCGTTGAGCAGCGCCGATGCGTCGGGGCTGGGAGGGAGGCCGGCGAAGGTGTAGAGGGAGGAGAGGGAGCGCTCGGGGTCCGTCAGGAAGTCTTCGTAGCGCAGCAGCAGGTACCTGGCGAGCAAACGGGACAGCAGTACGGACGTGTCACATGCCGATACGCCGATTTTAAAATCCTTTATATTAAGTTCACTTGCGCGCTTGCTTGCTTACGACCGTGCAAATCTTTCGGTCGTTTTTTAACCCACTTCCCGTGATCCAATCGAGCTGACATTTTCCACACAGACTTGTTGTGCGTGACAATTAATGTTCGTGAAAATTTGTTTCCAAAATTTAATACTTTTTAGGACAATTTTTTTTAATTTAATTACCAATTGCTTAATGCTGCCATGCAATCATCTGACCCATAGTTGGCAGCCATCTCAAGCCAGAGGACGAGAGGACTCGAGCCGCCACGCATATAAAGGATTTATAGTGAAAAACTTTGTTTTTACGGGTTAATTTTTTTTCCATTGGCACAGCCAAACCGAGCTGACGCGGGGACGCTCGCGGTACGGGTGGGATTCCACCAGCTGTCAATCAGTCAAACCAACCAATCGGGTAACCTAGTAGGCCACTCATTCTGCCACCCAAACACTCAGACACTCATTCACATTCTAACTTGCCGATACACTCAACTACTTACCTATACACTCACCCACCCACTAACCTACCTTTACATTCACCCACCCATACACTCATGTACTCGCTCACCTGTGCCGTAGCCAGGGCTCCAGGATTCCCTGTTGCACTCCCTGAGCAGAGCTCCTGCACAGCACCTCCATGAGATTCCCCGTAAAGTCCACGCGAGAAAGTGGTGGTGGTGGTGGTGGATTCTGGTATGGGACATTCCGCTGCTGCTGTGCAGGCCGAGCATAGTGGTGGTTACCACCGCCACCGCCACCAGCAGCAGCACGGGTATCAGCAACGTCACCGTCAACACCAGCGAAATGATCTGCACCAGCAGCTCCAGCAGCGCCAGCACCAGCAAAGTTCGCATCAGCAGCACCAAGAGCAGCAGCAGCAGCAAATGGATCAGCAGCACCGGCAGCTCCTGCACCAACCCCAGCACCACCACCACCAGCGGCAGCGGCGGCGACGATGCTGCTGCTGCTGGTGCTGCTGCTGCTGGTGGTGGTGGTGGCGTTGTAGCGCCGCGGGAGGAGCAGGGAGCGCGCCAGCTGTGCGCTGTCTCGCGCCAGCGCGCGCCGCACGCGCTGCCGCGAGGCGGCGACGGCGCGCGGATCCCGCAGGAGGTGCACCACGCGCACGTCCAGCGCGCCGCCACGGCCCTCCTGTCCCTCCTCGTCCCCCCCCTCGTCCCCCCCCTCGTCCTGCTCCTGCAGCAGCAGCGGCCTCAGCGCGTGCAGCTCCAGCAGGCGCACGTCCTTGACGGCCACGACGCCGAAGCGGCGGCACTGCTCCTCCAGCTGGCGCAGCGACACGCGGGGGCAGCGGCGCCCGCACGCCGCGCCGCCGCTCCTGGGCACAGCCCCGTGCCTGCTGCCGCCGCTGTCGCTGCTGGTGGTGTTTGTGGTGGTGGTGGTGCCGGTGGTGGTGGTGGGCATGGGGCAGAGCGCTTGCGAGCACATGACCTGGATCGTGGGGGGGGCAGAACAAAATAAAAATACACAACGCCTTATCTGAATTTAATTCGTATTCACATAAACATTTGTGGCGCGCGCGCGCGCAGCTACGCGTTTCGTTCACGATCAGCAAAACGGAGAGAGAAAACATGTGAAGAGGAAGCCTGAAAATGACGGAAGAGCCGCCAAGGAAGCCGCAACATCGTGCCGACAATTTCACAATCCCTGCGTGCCCTCCACGTACAAGTCGCGAGTCGTTTGGCCAACACTCCCCCCAAATGAGTTTCGAACCAAACTCCGGGACTCCTCCACGTGTCGCCTCCTCCCCTCTCGCCCAAGGGGGGCCACGTCCCTCGCGTCTCGCCAAAGATGCGAGCCACCAGTCGCCCTCCGCTCGCTCCGTCTCAAACAATTGGGCTACCTTTCGATTTAAAGCTATCGTGACTGCAGGGATTCGTCTTCTTGGTTCTTTCGGTAAAGTCACGTAGAAGGGAAATAATAAAATAATAATAACAGGTCTGTCTTGCCGACAGACCTGTTCTTCACCTGAGGACGGCTGCTTGCGTTGTGGCCAAAACGTCGTGAGAATTATTGTATTATGTTGTATTTTTATTATTTTATTATTTCCCTTCTACGTGACTTTACCGAAAGAACCAAGAAGAAATCGGCGACCTTCACCCATTCTGGACTCCGCACGCGTCTAGACGATGTGGCCAGGATATCATCGTCCACGTGGCGATAAGCCGCGTTCGTCGAGCTATCGTTCCAGGTCGCTTCTGAAAGAGAGCCACATCGCCGCTCAGTGGGCCTGAGCTGGTGAAATAAATAATAGTTCATAGTTCTTGACCTGAAGCTTTCGTGACTGCAGGACTACCGATAGACCCACAGAGTATATATTTGTACTCTCTGGTTCATAGTTCATTCTGACGGTGACGGCCCCCCCCACTTCTCTGAGTAGAAGGCCCACGGCACCGCCACCTGTCCGCACCTTACACCATGGGAACCTCATTTGCCAGTAAAAATATGATCATTGTTTTTTTTACCCTTCTATCTGGCAACAAAACTGCTTACCCCGAGCTCTCATACTCTGATGGTGCATTGTCTTTGAGTTGAGCGCCTTTTGGCGTCATCTGGTCCAACACCATGTGAGACTAGGCTCTAAGAAAAGCTGTCTCGGGTGTGGACCAATCAACTTCAAGGACAGTGCACATACATTATCAGAGTTATGTTTTTTGTTTGCATTATGACTACAGGTATTGTGGCCTATGCAAACATGACTCCTTGTAAAAAGGTGTCAGTTGTATCCTGTCCGCACCTTGTTACGCTGCCACCCGAAGAGGAGCCGCGCGTCGTCGCGACCGTGGATGAGCGGCGAGAGCGCCCGAGAGAGGCGGCACTGGAAGAGGTCACGGAGCAACTCGACGGCCTTGGGCTGGAGCTCGAGGGCCCCGCGGTCTGGGAAGGCCCTCCACAGGTGCCACAGCGGCTCGAACATGTAGAAGACGGCCGGGTGCTGGTTCAGGAGCTCCCCCACGAACGAGGAGCCAGACCTCCACGTGGTGTGGATGTACACGTGGCGGCGTGCACGCGGCGCTGCAGATTCTGACTTTGCTCGTGGTGATGGTGGCGGTGGCGTCGGGTGTAAAGCTGTTCCTGCTGGTGCTTCCGTTGCTGCTGCCGCTAGTGGTGATGATGGTGATGATGATGACGACGACGCAGAGGGCGACCTCCCCCGGGCGAGTCGCTGCTGAGTCCGGTACCACGCGGCCGTGGCGTTCGAACGCCGCGGATTCGCGTCCTCGCACGGGTCGAGCAGGAACGCGGCGCCGGCCACCGCAGCCGCAGCCGCCGCGTCTCTGTTCGCCCAGCGACGCGAGGGCGAGAACGCACCCTGAGTCCACATGAGGAGCACCGCGAGGCCCATGGAATAGGCTAGCAGTAGAGCGAGGAGAAGCGAAAAGACGCACAGCCTCGCACGCATTGCGCGCGCCGTTCCCGGCCGCGAGGAGTCCACAGGGCCGGGTTCGATCAAGGCCGTCGGGGTCTTGTGCGGTCTTGCGAACGATGGAGCGAGCGAGCGAGCGATCCAGGGAAGTGACGCGAGTCGAATTCAACTTTCTGTTGGGGGGAAAAAAGGAAAAGGGTGTATCCGTTATCCGACCACGAACTTGTTTTGAATGATCGATACGACGAAGAGGGACACACGTGTCCTTCCAAGACGCGTGGCCTGCGTATTCGCGACCAGGAGAGAGAGAGTGTTCCACGATCTGTGATCGTTGTCCTTCCTACGCACCTCCGATTATCACGGTGGGCTACGCAAGGCACGAAATAAGTTCAACAGACAGACAATAAACGCATGCGTTCGGGATGCGGTGAATGCAATTAAAATAAGCCACACGTTCATTATACTCACTTACAACCACAGTTACAATCATATCAAATTACGGCTACAATCGTGTCCAATAACGGTTATGATTGTAATCAATGAGCTATGATCAAATCCATTAACGGTGACAATCCTGTCCCGTGAATGCGCGCTGCTGGAATCCGAGCACTCACTCGGCTCTCTCGCCGACGCAGTGAGTCAGTCCGGACAATTTTGAAATAATCGAATGGCCACATCTACTACTGCTGTTGCGACGAAGGAAGGGGAAATGAGTGTACGTACAGGCAGTGCTCTTCCTGTGCGTGGGTGTGCGTGTGTATGTATATAGAGGCGTGTAATGGGGAGCGGTGGTGCGACGGTTAGCGCACTGAGGCCACCCCAGTTCGATTCTCGCTCACAGCCAACAATAACGAATATCTGAACCGGTCCTGGGCCTCCCCTAGGTCGACTCAGTCTCAAATGAGTAACTGGCGCAATGTGTAAACATCGCAACTGGGGAGACAAAGGCGGCCGGGCGTGGTGCTGGCCACCCACCCCTCGTGTGTCGTGCCGACCTTAATAGGTGTTCGCTTACAGCACTTGCCCCAACAGTCTGTTAAGCCTATACGGGGGATCTTTGTCTTTGTATACACGCGTGTGTGCGTCTGTGTGTGTGTGGAGAGGGTTTTCATTGGTCGCTCGCTAACAGCACTTACCCTAATAGTTTGCTGAGGCTATACAGGTGAACTTTGTGTTTGGGGGGGAGCGGTGGCGCAGTAGTTGGCGCACTGCGCCACCCGAGTTCCATTCCAGCTCACGCCCTATAACAGTGGAAGCGAACAATTGAACAAGTCCCACCTAGGTCGACTCGGCCTCAAATTAGGAGGCCGCGTGGCGTGTCAACGTCAGATGAAGGCGCGCAGGAGCGGTGTTGGCCACCCAACCCACCGGCGTTCATCACAGCCCTTGCCCCAGCAGTCTGGCCTCGGCTACAAGGGGGATCTTTGTCTTTGTGTTTTCGCGAGTTTATAGCGGAAGCAGGTCAACCTTGAGGCGCACTGCACGCATATCTGGGTTCATCTTTCACGCACACAACGACAAAAAAACCCTGCCCCCCCCCCCCCGCGTAAGCTTTAACAGACTTTTTCGATTTAAAGCTTTCGGACGCTGTCTCCCCGACAGACCTGGTCTTCACCTGAGGACGGCTGCTTGCTTTGCGGCCGAAACGTCGTGAGAATTATTTGATTATGTTTTATTTTATTATTTCCATTCTACGTGACTTTACCGAAAGAACCAAGAAGACTTTACCAGACTGTTGGGGCAAGTGCTGTTAGCGAGTAGCAGCACCTATGAAGGCCGAAACGACACACGAGGGGGTGGGTGGCCAGCACCACGCCCGGCCGCCTTTGTCTCCGCAGTGGCGATGTTTAGAGACCAGGTAGCTTCTGAAAAAGAGCTCTTTAGATCAGTGGGCCTTACCTGGTAGAAGAACAAAGATTTGTTCAGTTTATGTGGCCAAAAACAGTGAATAAATTATCAACTCGTTACAAGTGGCAATATAATATATCTGGCTGTGTTGGGTGGTGGAGGGTTTTAATAAACACAAATTCGGTAACTTGGCCAAACCCGGGACATCTGTGAAAAGGATCTGTATAACTCATCGCATTCCGCCAGTATGAACACACATTCTGATTGTGACACCCCCCCGCCCCCCCAAATATATCGGACCGGGGGGGGGAAAGGGGGGGGTTGTTAGGGGGTTTGCGCGACTGTGGGGGGAGGAAGTTGGAGGAAGATTCGGGGCCGGGGTGGGGGGGGTGGGGGTGATTTTCCTAAATTTTTTCCCCCCCCGTGTTCCCCCACCCCCCCCCCCCCCGTGTCTTTGTGGTTTCCGCACCGCGCTAAATCACGAAACGGAAAACGTCCCCCGCATGTTTTGTTCCACTTTTTTTTAGTATTCGTCCACGCTCACTGTATCGGCGGATCTCGGAAGCTAGGCAGGGTTTTATTTTATTTTGGGGCCTGGATATCGCCCCGCGATTGGTGACCACCTCGCATTTGAAAATAACAAGGCGCGTGACGTATAGTGGGCAACAGAGAGCAGTTGCAGCAAATATCCCCTGTTGTGCCGTGCCGTGCTTGTATACTTGGGGACGCCACGGTGGCGAGATGTTAACTACCTCGCCTGGTATGCAGCAGGTCGTGGGTTCGATCCCGATCCCGACCCTGACGCCTGTACGTTTAGGAGTTTTCGTGTCTCTACTCCCCCCGTGGTCGTGTGGATTGTCCTCCGGGTTGTCCCTCCACATTTAGAATTCACGTGTGTTTAGAGTATTTGGCTGCTATAAATTTCCACGCGATAAAACCACCTCGTTGAGCTATCATTTGTGGCCAGGTCGCTTCCGAAAAAGAGCTATATGGCTCAGTTGGCCTTACTTAGTAAAATAAAAAAGTTTAAATAGCCTGGGAGGTATGGCCAAATAGCCACCCCTACAAGCCGCACCGCGTGTCACTCTCAACAGCAACAACGTTTTTTTTGGTATTGTTGGGTAGTATATTTGAACCAAAGGTGGAGGTGCCCAGGTAGCTCAGGGGTCAAAGTGTTGAGCCGGAACAGCTGAGATCCTGGCTTTGGAACCGAATTTCTGTCGCCTGTAAAGCGACCGGGCTTCTCACGTGCAGCGAGTTGATGGTCACAGTGACTGCACCCACACACACACAACAATGTAGCACGTCAGATTCGGCGTGGTTTGCTCATTCATACTTCTCTTGTCCGTATGCATCTGTGCGGACAGGTTTTTTTTGCGGTATCAATACGGATAAGAGGAGCGGCGACCTACTACTCTGTAGAGCAGGGGTGGGGAACATTTATTCTGCCAAGGGCCATTTGGATATTTATAACATCATTCGCGGGCCATATAAAATTATCAACTTAAAAATTTGCCCGTTTATATTTGGTCAAACATTTAGTTAACTCGCCCCTAATGCGATGGCTGGAACTGCTTCTCTTTGGCGAGGCGTGTGGTGAGGTTAGCTGGTGTTGATGATGTTGTTGCTACTCGCAACTGCTTTTCCAGATTTGCTCCGAGATTTATTGAATTTCGAGTCCCGCCTGCGGTTGCCTTGGCAGGGCCACACCAAATGATTTCGCGGGCCTCATACGGCCCGCGGGCCTGACATTCCCTACCCCTGCTGTAAAATAACATCGGTATAAACGATTGTTACAATATGAACAGCGCATTGAAAACGCGTACTATTTTACGTACTGCTTACAAAGTGTGTTCACAAATTTACACTGAGAAACACGATGATTGACAGAGGGGTGTTAATTATTTTTTCGAGTGTATTTAAATAGAGGTACTGCAGGTAAGTAGTTTTCAGTTTTGAAGGTAAAGTTTAACAAGACAACACCTGCCACCATCCTTTAAACCCATTGGTGAAAAATAGCAAAGTTTTTTTTACATTACAATATAATTTCGATTTAAAGCTTTCGTGACTGCAGGGTTTCATATTCTTGGTTCTTTCGGTAGAGTCACGTAGAAGGAAAATAATGAAATAATATAAATATATATTATTATTAAGAACATTTTCAAATTTTTTTGCTGTGGATTTCACACCTGATGATGATTGCTTGTGTTGCAGTCGAAACGTCGTGAGAATTTGTATTGTTCTATATTTATATTATTTTATTATTTCCCTTCTACGTGACTTTACCGAAAGAACCAAGAATTACAATATAATGTTTATGCGAGAGCCGAGGGGCTTATGGGACCCCGGGGTCCCGCCATAGGACAAAATAAGGCGAGATGGGTTTGGCCTATTAAGAATAATTAAAATGTTATCATCAATCCTGTACAAAACACTGCCCCTTTCTGCATATTTACTGCGTCCTCAGATGGATTGTGTCTGTGTGTGTATGTATACGTGTCTGTGTATATGTATGTCTCTGTGTTTGCCTGTGTTTACATGTATGTATCTGTGGTAGTGTAGCAGGTAGCGCTACGCTGCGAACTGGACGAACCGAGTACGATTCCCGCTCACGACCAACACCGGTGACAATCATCTGAACCGGTTATGGGCCTCTTCTAGGTCGACTCAGCCTCAAATGAGGACCTGGTGCGGTGTGTAAAGATAGCCACTGGGGAGACAAAGGCGGCCGGGCGTGCTGATAGCCATACTACCCCCTCGTGGGGCCGTATTTGTCTTCTAGTGTAACATCACTTGCCCAAAGTCTGTTCAAGCCGAAACGGGTACTCCTTTGTATTTGGTTTGTGTGTGTGTGGTGCCCTCTGCTGGCCGCGGTCGCTCCCCGCAGCTTCTGCATCAGCTGTAGAAGCAACAACATCATCATCAACATCGTTAGTGTCATCATCAGCAGCAGCAGCATTAGCTTCAGCAGCAGAAACACGTTTCCAGCAAACAGGCAGCAGTATCATTCGTAGAAACAGCATCATCAGCAGAAGCTATTTAATCAACAGCAATTTACCGGACAGTTGTGATTGGTCGAGCAACAGTGTATTTGAGTGTTCCACCTGAAGACGGAAGCTTGTGTTGCCTCCGAAACGTCGTGATTTTTTATTTTATTTTACTTTTATTAATTTGAATTTTTTACCTACGTGACTTTACCGAAAGAACCTAAGAATATGTATGTGAGTAACCCTGAACCCGAACTTCCAACCCAAACTCTGACCCCCCAACTCAAACCGGAACCCCAACCGCGACCAAACTCCAACCCCAACTCTATTTCTAACACGGCCCTAACTTTAACCCAAACCCCAACTCTAAACACCCACCTCCACTCCAACGCTAACTCCAACCAAAACGTGGCACACCCACGGCTAAGCGAACGGGCGACAAAAAGAACGAAACAAAATTCGACGTTTCGGTCCCGACACGCGCGCCGGCCAGGTTTCGAGGCCGATGTTTGTTGCCTTGCGATGATGCGCGGGGTCCACGGAATGCGGTCGCCGTCTCTGTCGTTGCGATTCTCACACCGAATAAGAGGCCACGATTTGTTGCTGGTAGGAACCACCTGGTTCCACCAGCCCACAGTGGATTATTGTGTCCGTCCGTCCGTCGTGCATCGAAAAATGGGAGGGGTCGGGCTGGGTGGAGA
>JAAXLI020001734.1:0-19785 GCA_014621495.2 Entosphenus tridentatus
GACATGAAATATCAACAATTTTGAGTTAGGATAGTTTATCAAGTAAAATGGTATGTTTACCCATTGTTTTGGCTTTTCAACAAACCGGTTACGTTGAAAAGGAAGCACAATTTTGGACAATTCTTCGACGTTGCACTGGAGATTACATCCGGCATCATCAGGTGTTAACAAGAGCTCAGCTCTCAACATTATACCTCCACGATCCAACCCCAAATAAACGATAAATAAAGCTGAAACTGTACTTTGTTCTTTGTAGCAAGAATAAGTCGCAGATTTGTTGTCACACTTACCGTACATATCTGTTGAATGTAATCGTCTTCTATAAGCTTTTCACGAAAGATCTCCTGGTTCTGACGCACGAACGTGACGTAGGAGTCTGCCAAATCCATTCCCGGTTTCTGAAAATCATAAAAGGGACCGATTTTAAAGTTGAATGTCACACGGCTCGCTGTGAAGCAAGCAATGTAAGGTGTGCTGCACAGAATACTAAAGCATCTGCACCCGTTCGGGCTGGACATCACCACTGGGATGTGGCTGTATGCTGGGAAATGCATTGTACGCCAGTGTGAAATTGATCACGCTGCTCTCGCGACGCAGTCAACCAAACTTGACGTATTTTACGTCAGTATAGTTGGTACGGAAATAATGCTGAGTTTTTCGCGACCAATATTATCCATAAGAGCTTTTTGGGTTGGATCGCGTAAATATATCATTAAACCCGCCACCACCCGACACAGCCAATTAGTAAGGAATTGTCACGTAAAGAAAACATGCCACATGTATACGTGACAAACCTTTTAATTCTTCACCTTGTAATGCGCACAATGGTTTTCACTCACTCTCGACAAGTGGAGGAACGCAGAGGCACGAGGAACCAGCAGACAAGGGGGAAGGCAGCGGTCAGGCAGTGAGCCGGCGGCAGCAACTGCCCAAGCTCTGCCGTCCCATGGAAATCAAGATGTTGTCAGCTTATTAATGATGAGTGTTTACATCAGAATCTTTATTTAGACTGTAGGAGGAATCCGATGAGCTATGAAGCTCTTTTTCACAGATGTCCAGTTGGGACATGGGGTCCGAAAGTTACAACAACCGGAGAAAAATACAACAGGAGTGCAAAGTATAGGAAAGCAAATCACTACAACAACTTTTTCTTTTAAAAGGTAAGGCCCACTGAGCTATTAGCTGATTTTTCAGAAGCAACCTCGCCACAAATGATCACTCAACGAGCGATCATTCATTTCTAAACATCTTGAGCCGCTTACATATTTGCAGCCAATAAACAAGTCTTTTTCACCTAATTAAAATCCATGCGAGCAAGGGTGCAACACTCTATCCCAATCAGACCGAACATGGTGAAGTTCACATTGTTGATGTACTGCCTTCTCTTGGCGAGTCATGGTATGAGCACCTCCTCGACGCCCACAATAAGGGAGTCTCACATTGTCTCTGCTCAATCCACCAACTCTTCCATCCACAGTGCTGAAAATGTCACACATAACTCAATATAAACACGATGGGATAACAATAATAGGAATACCATGGTGACATGGCACACACTGGGAAACCGCCAGGAAAAAAGCCTTGTTATGCATGACAACACCAAGGCTCAGTAATTTAGCAGATTTATTACAAATATGTAATGAGCGACTTCCGCGACACGTCGTGTAGAGGGTACTTCATTTATTCTTACACGGGCACAACACAGGCCAACCTTATCTTCGTCACTCTGAGTACAACACTTAGATATTAGCGTCTCTCCTGGCTACACACACACAGTCGGTTCCACCGTCCACACTCGGCTACACCACTGGCTGGCAGTGTGACGAGGATGATGATGGAATCTCGCAGGAGATCTTCCATGTGGCCGGACGACGGAGAGAGATGACTGCGAGCAGCGACGCAGTCCGGACCCAAGAATCCACACACGAACCCCGAGCCCTGGTCCACCCCCGCTGCTTGTATCTCCCCAGGCGTGGCTAGGCTCCGCCTCTGGCCATGCCCTATCGTGGAACCTTCGAGCAGCTTCCCGGAGCATCTCGGCCAACCCGCCTATTACCTTTACCCCAGATACCTCTCCCTTTCAGATTTGATGTTGTCTTATCCGTGTCCGTACCCATGCTTCCCTTTTCCAGCAAGCAGGTGTCATCATGTCATTACAAATATATAAGCTCCTTTTCAGTGAGTTGATGGTTATGCTGTCTACCATGGCTACTGTTCCCATGAACTTCACTCATTGATTCATTTAGCCGTGTTGCAAGTCTACCAGACTGTTTCTTCTCATCAATGTTGTAATCAACCAACACACTCACTCCCTTACCTACTTACCCACCCACTCACCACACTGCAGATCACAACAACACCCTCACTCCCTTACCGACCCACTCACCCACCCACCCACTCACCACACTGTAGGTCACAGCAACACACTCACTCCCTTACCCACATTCACTCACTGACCCACCCTCTCACCAAATTGGACTTCTTCTCTCACACTTTGGAATTCCCTCCCATCGTCAATTTTCCCAAACTCTCATAACATTGCTCAATCAAAGAAATGTGTTAACCGTTATCTATTACAACGTTGATAGTGCTGTTTGATGCTGGATATTAGCTCACTAGACTAAACTTTAAGTCATAAACATTGTTACTGACAAATACAGAGAACTGTTCACAGGTGATCTGCCAGTGTAGGCTTCACACGTAAACTGACCGAAGCTCATCCATGCAGCTGGGTCACATACTGTCCGTGAAAAAAACATGCTGAAGCGCACGCTTGGAATTATAGTTAGAGACAGAAAGAGGAACACATGGATACAAAAAGAATAAACACAAAGCAGAGATGTGGAATTGGCTGTGAAGGAAAGTTCGTAGACTCAGGGGGCAGGGCTCATCATCGCGAGAAGGGACGATGATGGATGGATGACACTGGCGGCGAAAAGGCAGCCAAAGGAGAGAATGCAGCTATCAGGACAACGACGGTGGAGGTGGAGCGACGGGAGAAAGTTGACGTGCAGGAGTGAGATGGATGGTGGCTTTGCGGGACCATCAGAGATGGTGATAGCATGCAGAACGCCTTCATCCTGCAGCGGATAGCACTGGCGTTGCTCCCTACCGTGAGTGAGAGGAGCGTGCTCAGGAACGTCCCCTCGTCAAATCGCGCCAGTTTCTTCAGGACACCTTTCAGAACGGCCACAAACTAGGAGCGGAAACAAAGACAAAGATCCCCCCTATAGCATTAGCAGACTGTTGGGGCAAGTACTGTTTAGCGGGCTCCTATGAAGGCAGGCACGGTACACGAGGGGGTGGGGTGGCCAGCACCACACCGGACCGCTTTGGTCTCCCCATAGGCGATGATTTTACACACCATACCAGGTACTAATTTGAGGCTGAGTCAACCTAGCAGAGGCCCAGGACTGGTTCAGATAATCGTCACTGGTGTTGGCTGTGAGCGGGAATCAAACTCAGATCGCCAGGTTCACAGCACAGCGCGCTAACCGCTACACTACCGCGGAAACACACACGCTACACACAGACATACGCAACACACACATGCTACATATACACACAGCCGCTGTGGTGCCGCCATCACCACTGGGTAACGGCTCACGACTCACAGCCATGCGTCTGTAAACTACCATCCAAGTGCACCGCGTGACATCATATAATGTTTTTAACATTTCGCAGCGATATGCAAATTAAATGAATAGATCGACAATTTTATACGGTGTCAACGTTCGGTCACATACGTATGCCATAGCTCTCATAAAACTACACATGCACAGCCTAGACAGGAAGCACTCGACCATGATAATAAACTGCCTGCTCAGAGGCTGAAGTGGTTGGTGAAACGCTGGAGGAAACACCAGTATCTGTACTTGAACCATGAGGATTGTATTAAGATTGTAATTAACGGTCCCATCTCGTATTATTAACGATCCCATGTCATGTAATTTCATTGGAATGATTACCTGGATTTAAAGCAGTGTACACGTTCTTTTTAAATAAAAGTTTAATTAAACAGTTTTTCAAATTTGTTACCTGATAATTATAAACACATACCTGTAAACCCATACGGTTTATCCATATTCGTGTACAGGGAAATTGAGTTTTCAGGTCCATACGGCTTACAGCCGTTTTAATACGGGCAACATGTTTTCGTCTATTTGTTTATCCCTTGTGATGAGACATTGTAGGATGAACGTTGCTATTTATAAGGGCACGGGGTGACCAATAAGGTCTGTAATAATGTAGGCCCTGATTAGGGGTTGAAACGTCTACAATAATCACTATTCACAGGGGCATGTGGCTCGTCGGTCGAGCAAGTGGAGACTCCCGAGTCCACATCGTTCCTCTCGGGTCGGTGTAATAAGTACCAGAGGTCAACAGCTACGTGTGCTGTGTCGTCTCGCCCCTGCCATAACGACGTGGGGATTTTGTCAAAACTGACTCGGTGCTGTACATGTGCAATGAGTCCACCAGACGAAGATTGAGAAGACACAACTCCTCGTTATTTTCCGCACGAGCTCACACCACGTGCAAACACTCCGCTCCGAATCCCACCAGGAAGCGCCACTTTCTACCTGGGCATTCCATCTCTCTCATGCCCCTACTTCTCTTTCTTTTCCTTCGTGACGTCATCTTAACAGTAACCTGGGATCCAGTGGGTATTTCTACCCCCGAATCCCGTGAGTATTAACACTAGACATATAAGATGAGCACAGTGCCACGTGCTCATCTGAGCAGGGAATCGCTTTGGAAGGTCTTATTTGATTGCAGTACCTTATCAATGAGCAGGGCGCTGACTTCCTTCCGCGTTTTCCGAATCTCGATCTCAGCTTTGGAGTGGCCAGGCAGTTCCTGTTTGAGAAATGAGGGAACTCACCCATGGGCTCATCGCTCACAACAAACTGTAAGATACCAATACACCGCGTCATGCAGCTCATCAAAACCCAAATAAAAAAATCGTAAACTATGTTAAAATTACAACGACTCCAGATGTATAATTTTCAAACACTTCCCAGTTACAATGCACAATTTGACATTGTATGAATATGAAGCTGAAATGGAAAAAAAACCTCTCGCGACATCACTCTTGTGATGTCACTCTCACTAGCGTGGAGTCAATCTCACTAGCATGGAGTCAATCTCACTAGCATGGAGTCAATCTCACTAGCATGGAGTCACTCTCACTAGTGTGGAGTCACCCTCACTGGTGTGGAGTCACCCTCACTGGTGTAGGAGTCTCAGACACGACGTTACTCTAGAGACGTTACTCTAAAGGCGTCACTCTCGCGGATGCGGCGTCGCTCTAGGGGCCTCACCGTCGCGACGCATTGATGCTCTCACGAATGCCGCGTCACGTTCCCAAACCGTACACGCAAAACTTTGTGAACGTCGCGGCCCCGCACCCGGGGGAGGGGGTGTGGGGAAGCGGTGACACAGCCCCTGGTGCGTGGCCGAACCTCGACGTGGCAGCACAGCTTGGAGCTCTGCTGTGTCGTGTCGATGAGCACGTTGAGCATCGTGCAGAGCGCGTCGTTCACCCTGAGATCCGTGGACGTGCTCAGCTTCTTCACGCGCACCTGAAACGCCTTGCTCGTTCTGATTCGGGGGGGAGAGGCACAAGGACAATGGGGGGGGGGGAGGGGGCTCTGCTTAGAGCGCTCACAAAGCTTCACAATCACTCAAGTTTCCCAACTTTCTGCAAGTGATGAGGAAACATAATGATACATAAAATCCATAATAAACCACATCCTAAAGTTGTACAAATTGTAAATGTTGCAGCGGGTTTACAGTCCACCACACAGATGTGCCGAAATAGTAACTAACTGGCACGTTTTTTTCACATGACAAACCTTCCTAATTGGCTGTCAGGTGAGGGTGGGTTAACAACTCATATTTACGCAATATAACCCAAAACACCTTTATTATGGATAATATTGGTTGTGAAAGCCTACTACTACATGCAGGAAGGTATGACCCCCATTATGCCTGGCATGCCATGTGACCACCACATTGCAAAATGCTCTCAGCCTTGTCCAGACCTCCAACCCCAAGAGAGGTGAACATGCAGCCGTATGATTGTGAAGACCATCAACTCAAAGTATTATTATTTGGTTATTTCGGTAAAGTCAAGTAGATAGAGAAATTATAACAAAAGCGAAAAATAATAAAAAATAATACTTAAAAAAACACGAATGTAGACTGTAGCCTGGTTCTTAATCAGAGTGAGTGTACTGGCAATCTATGTGGACTGTAGCCTGGTTATTAAGTTTGGTGAGTGTACTGGCAGCCTATAATGTTGACTGTAGCAATGGTTACTTAACTGAGCCCACTCAGCAATGATTATTAAACTGAGCTCACTCAGTTTAATAATCATTGCTACAGTCTACATTATAGACTGTCAATATGCTCACCAGCTTAAAAACCAGGCTACAGTCTATATTATAGACTGCCAGTATGCTCACCGAGGTTAAGAACTAGGCTACAGTCTACATTATAGACTGCCAGTACACTCACCAAACTTAATAACCAGGCTACAGTCTACATTATAGACTGCCAGTACACTCAGTCCGATTAAGAACCAGGCTACAGTCTGCATTAGTGTTTTTTTATTTTAATTTGTATTCACTTTATTTTTTCCTATCTACGTGACTTTACCGAAATAACCAAAGTACATAAATTCCTGCAGTCACGAAAGTTTTAAGTCAAAACCAACTCAAAGGGTTGAAAATGTGTCTGTCCCATCAGGCAGCAGTGAAACAGGGGACAACTGTACACCAGTCTTGACCTCAGCACCCATTAGTAGAGTATAGCCGTCAACGTCCACTGCTGCCTTGTGCCTCCGGGAGCCCATACATGGAGAGGGCTTTACCTTTACACCATGGGGGCCACCATTCGTACTCACCTACAGGCAACAGTCACTCTAAACTAAAGATTTTTATGTTATTTTTATTTTGCCAGGTAAGGCCCACTGAGCTATATAGCTCTCTTCAGAAGTGAGCTGGCAACAAATGATAGCCCAATGAAGTGGCTTATCATGTGGAAATTTATAGCAGCCAAATACATTCAACGCATGTTGATTCTAAATGTGGAGGGAAAAACTGGAGGACCCGGAGAAAAATCCACGAGACCATGGGGAGAACATGCAAACTAGAAATATACAGGCGTAAGTGTCGGGATCAAACCCACGACCTCCTGTATACCAACGAGATGTTTAGCATCTTGCCACCGCGGCACCCTCAAATCCACTACTCTGTGTAAACGATGACATTGATTACTGTACTGTTTAGTACGTTTATTTTAACAAGGAGGAACAAGGAGACAGTGGGGTGATTTGCTACATGAACCATGCACCAGATGTTTTGATGCGCGTTTAAAGGTATTTGATAATAAAGTAGCTCAGGTGCAAAGCTCACCAATTTGCACATCCCATGCCACCTCAAGCATGTTATTCGCAAACTAATGTTGGTTGCTGTTGACCTTCTCGGCACAAAGAAATGTGATATATTTATTTTTAGAATGCAGACGATGTGGCGTTTGCTCATTTTATAGCATGACCGATGGACTCACCGACTGACACAGCAGCCAATCATTTCGTTAGCCATGAGCTTCAGCCGCTGGTCCATCTGGTAGGAGAACTGCACCTCTGGCCACTTCAGGTCCTGGATGAAGGCCTGCAGAGCATTCAGCTTCCACAGGAGTTCGTTGGAAGTTGCCGAGCCACCCCTGCAATGACACAAAACAACATTCACCAATGTAAAATTCCGTGGCAGTACAAGTCCATCTAACAACATTTTGGTAACTTACTTTAAGACAATCTTGATTTGAAGATTTCGTGACTGCAGAAATCCATACTCTTTGGTTATTTTGGTAAAGTCATGTAGGTATTGAGACAGATGCCATCCAGACATCCACCCTACGTCCTTCCTTGTGGAAGAGATGTGGATGACACGTTCGTCATCTGGCCACATTGGCCTACCAGCACTGAACCGATTTCCCGACCACATAAATTCCATACACCCGTCTATAAAATTCATCATGGAAGTGGAAAAGGATGTCAAGCTACCATTCCTGGATGTTTTGATCGAGAAGAGACCTGATGGCTCAGTAGGACATTCGGTCTACAGGAAAGCCACCCACACGGATGCCTATCTAAAACCTGACTCCCACCACTATCCAGCCCAGAATAATTCCTTCATCAAAACACTACACCATAGGGCCCCCGTTGCATCTCCGACCAGCACCACCTAGCCAGTGAGTTGGAGCATGTACACCAAGCCCTCAGGATGAACGGATACTCGGACCGTACAATCCGCAAAGTTGTCTCCCCAGCCATGCAGAGAAAACCTTTTGAAGATCCAACCAAAACCATCACTTTACCGTACATAGCAGGGGTTACCAAAAATATTTCCAAAATCTTAAACAAACACAAGATCCAGGTTCGTTTCAACACAGTACACAAAATCCGTGATTTAGTCCCATTTGTAAAGGATGTGATTCCTGACATGCAATACCCCAGTGTCTACAAACTAAGCTATGTCTGCGGCAGTAGTTACATTGGGGAAACTAAGCGACATGTCTCGGACCGCGTTCATGAACACAAGGCCGATCTGAAACACGATAGGACCAATACTTCTGCCGTTGCCGATCATTGTTTTAATGTTGTGGGCTCACACGAAATAGATTTTTCCAAGACAGAGGTACTCTGCAAACCTACCGGGTAACTTCAGAGATTTGTTCCTTAAGCCATCCAGATATATAAACACAGACACAACTTCAACCGAGAGGATGGGTACAAACTGAGCAATCATTGGAAGGACGTTACTAACCAGGTAAAGTCTTAACTGACTGTGTTGTTTCCATCCTACCTGCCTATGTTAGCTGTTATTTCTGACTCTCTGTGTGTCTCTCTTTCTATGTCTCTCATGCTCACATGTCCTTTGGATTGCACTCTCATGCTCACATGCCCTTTGAATTGCACCCGTTGGGTTGCACTCATGCCTTTGGATTGCACCACTCTTCGATTTTACATTAACATACTAATCTCTCACATTAACATAGCCACTTCCGTACCCTTATCTAGGAGGCCGCTTTGGATTGCACCACTCTTCGATTTCACATTAACATGCTAATCTCTCACATTAACATAGCCACATCCGTGCACTCGTCGAGGAGGCCACTCTCCTCCTATCTTACAGTTACATGCTAATTTCTCACATTAACATCACCAGCCCCGGCCACTTCTTTATGACCCTTGCGCTACACCCATTTCAAACCTTTTAAAACAGTCTGCCTCAGCAGCAGACCAAGCTTTCATACCTGATGACGGACGCTTGTGTTGCGCCCGAAACGTCGTGATTTATTTTATTTTATACCTACATGACTTTACCGAAAGAACCAAAGAGCATGGTTTACTTTAGTACAGTATACGGAGATTTAATAAAAGTAATAACAACAATAGGTATGCTTGAATAATAATATATATATAGCCTCTCCCCACCAAAGCAGTATAAATGGGTACACCTCAATTAATCAATCAGTAAGTTGTGTGAGGTGGGGTAAAGCGTGGCTACTCCAACCTCTCCCAAGACATCAGACCACCATGTAAAAGTAGGCCAAATACCCTCAAGCGTAGCTCTATAGAACTCCCTCTAGTGGAGGCCCTTCTGCCAGCAATTGCACCAGTAATAAATGGCAACCCTGCACTTGTATCTCCGGTCTTGAGAACCCTACGCACATTACTGTTGGCCCACTATCAAGCTTCGTCTGCAGAAGTGCAAATATCCCGATGATCGCTATCCCTCAGTCAGGAACGTCATGCCCATCATCCAGAGGCAGTGTCCCGAAGGACTGGGCGTCGTGTATTCTGACTGGAAGGACCACGGTCCTGGAACTCAAGGACCTTCTGTTCCCTCAAGCTTTTGGTGAAATGATGTGTGTCTAAAAAAGTAAAAATTGTATTACATAACTTATGAATACCACCTTGAGTCCACAAAACAAGAAACACCACAACAATGCTTTAGCAAACGCTGTAATGGTGTCATGATATGTTTGGTCAGCAACACACATATAAAAGGCAGACAATACATCTCCTTCACATATCTGCCACTCCACATAAAAAGGATATTTTACACATCCCATCAACCACACGGCTTTCCGGGAGTGCATAATTTCAGCTGTATAGGTTCAATGCAATAAAACTTTGGACCGGTTTTGATTATTCAGCCATACAGAACTTCATGAGCACTGGAGCATGGCACACCAGTTTGGTTGCCCTATGTGTCGGAGTTGCCGAGGTTGTGAGGAATGTGTTTTGGATACTTGTATAACCTGCGCAAACTGCTCTGCGCACAGATGTATATAGATTCGTGTCTCATGATTTCCAAGCCTATCACAAGCCTATTTCCTGCACCTCTGATTAGCACGGTTGGCTACGTACGGTGCGAAAGAAGTTCAACATACATTCACAGTGCATTGCATGAGTGGCTCGTCTAATGTACTGAGTATGTGCAAAGACAAAACAGAGATAAACAAAGACTATGGGGAAGAAACATAGACAATGAGAGAGAGGGGTAATTAATCAACTTAAAAGAACATTGATTTATGGGTCAGATTGTATAAGTAATATGTGTGTTGCAAATCCTCCTACACCTGAACAATGTGGCAATGTATTACTGCTTCACGCGACAACTTTATTGACCTCATTAATTGGCTGTCGGGTGAAGGAGGGTTTACGACACACATTTTACTTACGGCGATCCGACCCAGAAATCAACTTGTGAATCATAACATTGGACATCAAAAAAACCCTGCTACGTCTTAAATGACGAAGACAGATGAGATGTGCTCACCTGATGAAAAAAGCTCGAGGGGTATAAAAGATAAACGGAGTAAAGGGACGAATGGTGTGAGGTTGAGACACACAGAGCAGCGCGAGAGGTTTTCAAAATAGCGACAACACAGAGGCACGGAGGTGGGGGGGGCATTGGAAGGGGGAAGGGAGGCTCCCTCACTGGACGAGCGTCCACGTCTCCTGGGCGAAGCCGCTGTGCACGGACTGCGCGATGGAGGCCTCCATGAGGTCCACGTAGCGCACCACCATGGGGGAGAACTTGGCCTGCACATCCTCGTGGAACTTGCCGTTGTTGAGCGACGCTGCGGCACAACACGTCAGTGTTCACGAGTCAGCGAGTTCCCCCATCAGCGCTGAGGGGGCCGAACCTCAATAACACTGCTAGAGGTGTGGATAGAAAACGTTTAGCGACATGTCTCTGAACGTCAACAGAGCAAGGAGCATCCTAATAAGACTAGTTTTAATTACCGGTGAAACGTTGTTCTCGAATTGTAAATGCTGTGCAGAGTGCAGAGTTCACAGAAACGTCCACGATGGCTGCGAGGCGCGTCAAGCGATTTACGTGAATGTTGTCTCTATCTATCTCACTATGCGCCACGTCCTTTCTGAACAACATCGGCGAATGTGGCCTCCTTACATTTTGCTCTCTCCAAGATTCTACACCAAGAACTTTGCATTAGACACCCCCAGTTGCATCCAATTGCTCAAATTGCTTATGTAACCTAATTCGAGGTCTTCCCCGGCTTGTGGTACCAATAATTATCCAAGTTAAAACATTTATATTCAGTCTCTTGTTTTCTCATTACATGTCCAAGAAATGTAACTTGCCTTTCTATAATTATTCTATTGAATGTTCTTGTTGTACCTGCTACCCATTATGTACGTTGAACTTCTTTTGCACCATGCTAATGTTGTAATGATGACCAAACACGGCAAAGTGAACCACATGGCTGGCTCATCAAATAGTCAATGTATAGCTGCTGTGAGCGAAGAAGCGATGAGGTACATTGCATGACGACATGGCCAGGCAACACAGCGGCTCTGGCTGTGGAGACGCCCTCCTGGGCTGTCGTGAGTTTTTTTATTTTATTATGTTTTATTATTATTTTATTATTTCCCTTCTACGTGACTTTACCGAAAGAACCAAGAAGATAGATAAAAGACTTTCGAGTCTCTTTCAGGAGGAGTGAGTACTCAATTCAGAGAGCACAGCAACTACTAGAGCACCACGACAGCGTGCCTGAAAGGCAATTTTAAGCCTTTTTAATTATCAATGACAAAGGTTAAAACTCAAATCATACAACCATGAATGTGTCTACCAGATGAGTGTTCATGTCTCTGCTTTACATACGGGTTTGCCTGAGGTAGTCATTAAGAAGCTGGAAGAGCAGCAGGGCATCCCAGTTGTCTTCTGGCTGCTTATCCAGCACATCATCCATGTCCACGGAAAACAGCTTCCAGAACATCTCGGCGTGTTCTTCAAACAGTTCACTTGCCAACGCAAAAGCCTGCACAGCAAGAGGGGAGTGAGTAACACTGAATGAGCAAGTTAACTTCATGAGCATATTCCCCGCATCGCTATCCGCAAACCACAAACAGTTTTTTTAATCTGTAAATGAGAACATCCCATTACAACAGAAATTAGAGTGCAGGCTCGGAAATAAACCGTACATTTCAAACAACATGCAAACGTGTAAAAAGCACACGTCCTTTGTGAATTATGCAAAAAACATCAGAGTTTCCTGTATAACTGCATTATGGTCTTCTCATATTAGGGTACCATCCAAATAAATTTGAGCAAATGTGACCGACTGACGGGCATGTGGAAGTGGGGGGAAATTTGAGTGTGGATGTAGTAGAGACTGGGCGTGTGGTTCTCAGAGGCAGACTATGCAGCAGTGAGCATTGGTAATGATACTCAACTGGCAACCAGCCCACAGTTGTTTGACACTGCATCACTGTTGCTGTCAGTCGGTCACATTGGCTCACGTTTATTTTGATGGTGACCTAAGACAAGAGGACCACAACGCTGATGGCTTTTTCAATAATGTGTGTAATTGACAAAGGCTTTCTTTACAACCAGTTTATATTTCTGGAAAACTTGTACAATCGAGAGTTAGGGTAGCTACAAGTGTACAGATATTTTGTTTGTTTGTAGGAGTACGGGCGCGGTGGGCAGGCTGTGGTTCCCACCTCCGCGTGGTAATCGTCGTTCTGCTGCAGCACGTCGATGCACAGCTCGGCCAGGTTGATGAGCCCCTCCAGCTTCTTGCTTGGAGTGTTTTCCTCCTCCCCTTCCTTCCCCTCCAGGGAGTCGACTGCAAGAGGAAAGACGCACGTTGCATTTTACAGCTTTGCTGGGTGAACCGCATGTTGCCCATGTCCAGTAAGGGGTAAAGGTGGAGCCCTGCGATTGCTTGCTCACGCCACTGCTGGCGGAAGAGCGGCCTGATAAGCAAAGTTTATGATCCCCCATTCGGCTCTATGAACCGCAGGGGTGGTCAGTACTGTCACTGGGCCCATTGGTAGCGCGTTTGCATTGCAGTGGTTCACCGTTACAATCAGACGGCCACCCTGGTTTTTTTTACTGCGGGTGTAATAATAACAACCATGAGACTACTACGCACCCAAGATTCCCCTGATGTAATTCGCAAGAGTAGGCTATCGTGTGCCAGCGTCAGGGTCCACATTTGCCAAATTCAAGGATTACACTGCAATTTTCTCAAGGAGTATACATGGCAACCGTCCTCTGCTGGCAGACTACGGCTCCAGGCCACTCTTGCAAATGAGGCTCATCCTGGTCTCCCGAGTTCCCACCTGGTTAAACAAAATAAATGTAACTAACTTAACCTATTGTATGTATGTTGAACTTCTTTCGCACTGTACGTAGTGAACTGTGCTAATTGGAGGTGTTGGGGAAGGACAATATACTAAACACAAAAAGCCGTTCGAAAGAAATGTTTTCAATCTAGATTTTAAATTGCCTAGCTCCAGTGGCTTACTAATATCAGAAGGAAGAGAGTTCCAGACGGCCGCAGAAGAGCACACAAGGAAAATTGGTTTCGCCAGAACACAATTCACATTTGACTTTGTCTACCCAGTGCTGATAATCACACACAGCACCAGGTGATAAATTAAGGTTAGATAGGCCTAGGGGGATCAGCGAAAATGTTTGGAATTTATTTGTCCTGAATGCTATGCTTGGCCTGGACTCGCACTGAGTGAGCTGAGAATGTTCGATTATAAGTTAAACATTGCACCACCACCCTGCGCATACACACACAGGGTCAATTCGATAACACGGATCGTCTACATCCTCACTTGAAGACTGCATGACACGCACATTACTGCAAACTAATGGTACTGGAGTTGTGGTCACAGATAGCTCAGGAGCATGGAAGAAGTTTTGTAGTTGGGGTGGGAGGCCACGTTGAGTAGCCTGGAAGGCCTAGGAAGGATACTAATTGAGGAAGGCACAACAATATGATTTCCCAGGCCAAAAATCTGTGACGGGGGGTGGGGCACCGCCCTTCTGAGCCCTATGGCCCCACACCCATATGAGAGCCGATCTGCCCAATGCTGTAACCGTCACGTACCCTTAGTTACATGACCCACGATCACGGAAAACAAAAACTAGTGATTCGTAGATGATTCTTGAGTTAGGCCACGTAACAATCTGGCCACATTCGTATTCACCCTTTCCCTGTTCGTATTAACCCTTTCCCATTCCGATGACATATACGTGTACATCAATTTTTCTTCCGATCCCGTTCCGATGACGTACACATGTACGTAGAATCGTAAGTAAAAGGCCATGCGGGAGGGCATGTGGCACAATTTGGTGCCAGCTATCACAGAGTGTGGTTGTGTCGCGACAGTTCTCTGCAGTGAGTACAATGTCTTTTAAAAACAGCAACGCCATGCCTCTGTAAATAACATAAACGCTAACCACTTGTATGTTCAGCAGTGAAAGGGACCCCACCCTGTGACTTGCAGTCGTCTCGAAATGGGAAAGGGTGAAAAGCCTCTACCACCCGACGAAGAAAAAAAATTGCCACCTGTAGAAGTGGCTAACCATCGAACAAAGAAGGTCACTGCATCGTGTGCTTTCAGACGAGCTTCTGTGGCCATCTGGAACGCTCTTCCCTCCAATATCTTGAAGCCACTAAAGCTATGCACTTTCAAATCTAGATTGAAGACTGGTTTATTTATAACTGATATTTCTGTTAAGTTTGTTGTCGTTCCTCAGCACAATTGGCTACGTACGGTGCAATTGAAGTTCATCATATGTACAAACCTACAAGTTACACAGTTGCCCTATGTTGGTAACCAAGACATTTCTGCTCATTGCTGTGCTCGGGCAGGTTAGAGGGTGACGGTTTGGGCATGTTACCAGTCGGGTCGGCTTGCTTATCCTCGATCTGCGCATACTCCGACAGGCGGGTGTAATTGACGAACGCCGCATTCTCCAGGCAGCTTCTCAGGACGGCCTCCATCTCGGCAGGAGGAACCGTGGTGGCCATGTCCTTCATCAACACCTGCACGGAGCCGCAGGCACACCACATGCACACGCGCCCGCGGGGCATGCAGCTTCCAAAGGAAATAGCGCAACGCGCGTGGCTGTAATTGGTTAATTCGGACGGTGAACTCATAACCCTCGCATTACAATCATTTATAGTAATTGTATTACCTAACTTTCATTTATTTAAAGATGGCATCTTGTGACTGAAACTTGATGAGTCTCAAGGAGCCCACCTGTATTATCGCACTGTGGAGACAAGGACTGGCGCATCACTTACATTTTTGAACCTGTGAGGTGGTCAGGATATGGTAGTACAGCAAGTGGGTTCACGAGTCTGACTACCTTTCAAGGGTATTTCCCCCTTCATACAAGTGTGTTTTTGTCTGGGTACCCTGGTTTCTTCTCACACAGTAAACACTCATCTTCTTGGTTCTTTCGGTAAAGTCACATAGAATGGAAACAATAAAATAATAAAAATAATAAAATGTATTATTTTATTTTTATTATTTAAAAATAATAAAAATAAAACATAATAAAATTCATAATGTTTTATTTTTATTATTTTATTATTTCCATTCTACGTGACTTTACCGAAAGAACCAAGAAGATGAATCCCTGCAGTCACGAAAGCTTTAAATCGAAACAGTAAACACTCCTTGGAAAATAATTGTCTACACAACCCAATGCAGGAACCTTCTGAAAATGAATCTCAAATCCAGGAGAGGTTTTCTTCAAACGAGATATAAAGGCTTTCACAACAAATATCCATAATATAGGTTTTTTGGGTTAGATCGCGTAAATATGTGTCCTTAAACCCACAACCACCCAAATTAGTAAGATTTGTCACGTACAGAACAAGCCAATTCATTACTAGTACAGCACACTGGTGTGTTGAAAACTATTGTAAATGTTGTGGATTTGCTCTCCAACACACCGGTGTACTGTACTAGTAACGAATTGGCTTGTTCTATACATGACAAATCTGACTAATTTGCTATCGGGTGTTTGTGGGTTTAACGACACATTTATATTTACGCGATCTAACCCAAAATAACTATATTATGGAAATATAAAGGGTTATCATTGTAATTGTAACGGATGGACATTGATTGTCGTGATGGTTCGAACACCATATTTGCAATGCAGAGGTCGCCTGTTCGTTTCAATTTCCCGGCGCGGCAGTTGGATCAGTGGTGAGAGACTCCTAAATCCTTCAGCCTCTGTCCACCCAGCAATATAAATTGGTGCACCACCAGGGCTAACTGATTGGCAGGTCAGGTGGTGGGGTTAATGGTGGGTACCCTTACCTCTTCCAACACTTCTGGTCAGCGTGGAAGAGTTGGCCAAATGCGCTTTAGAGGGGCTTGCTGTCAAGCACCCTCTCGTGAATTATAATGAGAAAAAAGTAATGGGAAAAAATAAGAGGTTTTACCATTTCTGGCACTAAGAGAGGTCCCATGGATATAAGGAGGTAATTGTAAGACTGCACCTTAATCTTTTGCATTTGAACAATAAACATTCATCTCAGCCATTTAAGAATTAATATACAACTATCCTGTGTCACTTATGCCATTTTAATGTTGTACGTTTACTCTTGTAAGTTTGCAACGAGGGCTCACAGGCCTCTGGGGGATATATGACCATACTTCACTGTGCTGGTCACTGCGGATTGGTGAAGGCGGGATGCCTAAACATTGGAGCGTGGGACAGTACAACAATGGCATTTGATGCAATGCCCTCTCGGGACAACATAACACCCACAGCGCCCTTACTGTGCATGGTGGTAGCTACCCAGGCTCAAAAATACTTAGCTTCCGAAATGTGACAACAAAAGCGAGTACATTGCGGGTGATTCACAGAGTCAAATGACGTAACATTGCACTCGTCACAGCCCCGGCAATTACAATTCTTGCGGTCGCCTTGCCCACGATAGGCGGCAAACGAGCGAAGGAGATGTATCTGCGAGTGAGGAGCACGGCTTCAATAGTGGTCGCCCGAGACGAACACGCTGGCTGGCTGTGTGCTCCCGTGCACGAGCAGAGTGCAGTGCCCAACAATGCTCCGATGGGTTCACGCTCTCACCCGCTCCAGCAGGGAGATGGTCGCCTTCAGAGCACCCTCCGGTCTTCCGAAGGGGAAGCAGTACCTGTGTGCAACACAGCAGGAGTGCGCCCCAGAGACTGTCATCGCCGCTCCTTCTGAAAACATTTCGCCGGCCCAAAGTGTTCAAGCAGTGGTTCTGAATCCACTCGCAATGACTCCCCCAAAGTCCAGATTTCAACATCAACAAAACCATTCGTGGTAAGCAGCCCACGTTGGGGGGAAGCGGTGATGCGGTGGTCACCACGCAGCGCTATCAACCCGGTGACGAGTTGGATTGTAATCCCAGCGACCTGTGATATCTGAACCGATCCTGGGCCCCTCGACCTTCACCACCCCACCACACGCATGGTGACATATGGTCAAACATCCGAACGTCATTGCAACAGATTCACAAAGTGTAAATCTATACTTTTAGTTTGTTGTCTTTCCCCACACCTTCGATTAGCACAGGTGCCTATGTACGGTGCGAAAGAAGTAAAAAATACATACATAGCAGACTGTCCAACTGAACAATCTGATGTATCAACTGTATAGAGCCAAAACACAATCAAATACTACCTTGTGGACAATATGCAGTAGTAATTGGGCAGACTGGTGCTGCCATAGAAATGTGGAATTTAGATAATTGGTTTAGGACTGTCAACAGAGCTTGACCAGGGTGTTTAAAGCTTATGTGAGCATGAACACATCAACTCTTGTTAATACACTTGTACACGCCTATTAAACAACATCCACGAGGTAAAATTTATTTTACAATGTGTTTATGCATGAGTAATTCATATTATGATAATTGTTTTTTTACCCTTTTATCTGGCAACAAAACTGACACCTGTTTTTTACAAGGAGTCATGTTTGTATTGACCACAATACCTGCGGTCGGAATGCAAACAGAAAACACAACTCTGATAATGTATGCTCTGTCCTTGAAATTGATTGGTCCATACCCAAGACAGCTTTTCTTAGAGCCTAGTCTCACATGGTGTTGGACCAGATGACGCCAAAAGGCGCACAACTCAAAGACAATGCACCATCAGAGTATGAGAGCTCGGGGTAAGCATTTACACCATTGGAACCTCCTTTGCCAGTAGCTGTCTCGGGTGTGGACCAATCAATTTCAAGTACAGTGCATACATGATCAGAGTTGTGTTTTTTGTTAGCATTCCGACCGCAGGTATTGTGGTCAATGCAAACATGACTCCTTGTTAAAAAAAAAGGTGTCAGTTTTGTTGCCAGATAAAAGGGTAAAAAAATAATTATCATATTTTGCTACTGGCAAAGGAGGTTCCAATGGTGTAAATGCTTACCCCGAGCACGTGCAGGAGCTGGCGCCTCCTGCGCGTGCTCTCTCTCTCTTATCATCTCCATCTCCCGCCTCTCCGACGTCTACCCCGTGTTCCCACGCTCGCACCTGCTTGTCCCCAAATGCACCCACTTAATTACTCCTTCTCCCCCTAATTGCTGGCGCCTCTCTGGCAGCTACTCCATGTCTTGACGCTTGCACCTGCTCACCCTCAAATGCACCCGCTGTTTGCAACCCCCGCGCGTTACGCCACTACAGTTGTATTTGGGAGTATTTCATATTCCTTTGGTTTTCTTTTAGTCTCGTGCTGATCATTCGTCCTTTTTGTCCGAAATAGTATTTGTCACAAGTGAAATTAATCCGGTACACACCTGTTGATAGCTTTGGTAATACATCTTTTGTACCAGATATTAATTTCTGTATTTTATGTACCGTGCCAAATCTGACTCGGGTGTTTGTTTTTCCAAACATCTGGCTAGTTTATCAGTTACCCACGCAAAGTACGGTATTAGTTGCGCCCAACTGCAATTTACTTTGCTCAGATGGTGTTAGTTGCTGAGGTCGTGACGCTTTTCTTTTCTCATTTTTCTTGCTCCTTGCCCCCTGTACCATTCCCGTTCTGCTGTAATGTGCGCGGATGCCGAATTTATTGAGGGTGATATTGGCATGTAATATAAAGATCAATCAGTTGATTCGTATCGAGCAGCGTTAAGAACATCACAGGGCTGCATAGTGGGAGTGTAGACCGTGTGTCAGGCGGTGCGAACCTGAAGTGAGCGATCTGGTTCTCCAGCAGACTTCTCAGCCGGCCTCTCAGTTCATTGTAACGCTCCATCTCATCCACAGTCACAGAAGAAAACCCGTCTGGCCTGTGGCACAACATATAAATGTATGATCAGCTTTACGAGTAACATCGTATTTTCTAATATAAATCTTCCTCGATGTTATCCCAGTTGTGATATCAGCATCATGTCGTGAGATGCAGCATCAATTTGAACAGTTCGC
>JAAXLI020001735.1:0-19730 GCA_014621495.2 Entosphenus tridentatus
ATGAGCGAGTTCTCGCGAGAGTTGGGGTGGGCATGAGCGAGTTCTCGCGAGAGTTGGGGGGCTGCATGAGCGAGTTCTCGCGGGGCGCACGCCAAGCGGCTTCGCGGCGGCGGCGGCATCACACATCAGCCAATATGGCACGCCCCATCTCTTCATCACCTTCACTTGCAATCCCAAATTAAAGGAGTTGCAGGTTTACCTTTATCCAATCCAAAAGCCACCAGACAGACATGACATCTTAGCGAGGGTCTAAAAACTCAAAGTTTATGACCTCATGATGCTTATTTCGACCAACGAAGGCGGCGTCTTTGGAAAGACAAGCAGTAACTTGCACACCATTGGGTGGCAAAAACGTCGTCTTCCTCATGCTCACATTTCGCTATGGATGAGGGAAAAAATTCATGCAAGTCACATTGACACATTTATCAGTGCTGAGCTATCTCACCCCCATCCAGACCCGGCCCTTTTTTCTATGTGGTCTGCAACCAAATGGTCCATGGCCCATGTGCCCAGTTTTATCCAAATGCGCCATGTATGCAAGACCACAGGTGTACCAAGAGGTATCCACGGAACTACTTGAAAGACACTCAGTCGGCCCATGATGGCTATCCTCGATATCGTCACAGAAATACTTAGCATAGTGGATTTCAAACAATGCTCAGACCGGCCACTAACTCGCTAATGAAGGTTCACAACCGGTGGATCGTTCCCTACTGCCCTCTTCTGTGCAAGATTTTCCAGGTTCACTTTAACGTGAAATTCTGCTATTCTAAAAAAAGCCATCAAATATGTTTGCCAATACATCAACAAAGGCTCTGACATGGCTGTCTTTGCATTACAAAACAGAGTTATGTCGTCTTGTCCAGGCGTCGTAGCTTTCATAATTGCTATGGTTTTAATCAACTCATCCATGGTGATTGCTTTAACGATATCAATTCGGGTTTGGTCGTTTTTCAATTTAGATGGTATATTATCTGGAGGAGAGTCTGATTGGAATAAATTAACAAATGTTCCCCGTATGCTTTCTTCCGTTGGGTATATACTTGGCCCTAATCTATCTGACATAATCCCGTCTAAAAGAGCTTTCTTGTTCTTATGGTATAAATATTTATATCTCCTGTATTTGATTTGCTTCGATTGTCTTCGATGCATACTCTCATGTATTTCCTGTTTGTTTGTGAGTTCTTTTCTTTTTAGTGGTTTACTTCGATATAAGTACTTTTCTACGTGAGAATTGAGTAGTAGTAATGCTTTATTATGGCTGCAATTCAGGCTCTTATGATTTGAAGATCTTCAACTGCTGTGGGTGATTGTTCTTTTTCGGCCCTTATTGCTGGCTGATCTCCTTCCAAAAGCGTAGTTGCAAGTGTACCGACAGCTGGCGATTTCTCAATAGTTGCAATTATTGATGTTGTTTCCGATGTTGTCGGTAAAACTAAGTTAACAAGGCATTGATTTCCAACATTATAGGTGGTTTGTTTTAATGTCCTTACCAATTCATTATACTCGATATTTATCCACTTCCCTTTAATCACATCTAGCGTTCTGTGTGGCATAACCGAGTTTTGTATTATTTGATTTATGTTTATGTCCTCATCCTTCTGTTGGGCTTCCTTATGGGCCATAATTTCAAACTCTTCTTTTCCCCATCTAACCTTCCTTCCTGGTGATTTTTGCTGTAATATTGCCTCATGTTCTGTCGGATGAGTTCGTCTGGTATGTACCCCAAAACCCGTTTTCGTGGTAAAACCTCTGTTGCAATGTATACAACTAAACAGTGTTTTATTAATTGTGCTGGTTATAGTATTAGTTCTACCTTTGAAACTTTTGCAAGTTCTTCCGTAATGTGACGCAATCTTGTGTATGCTATCTGCTTTGCGATTACATATTCTACATTTATATGTTTTGTTTGCATGTGGATGTACCCGTGACATATGTGATGACCAAGTTCTATGGTCGAGGAAACCTAGATTGCATGGATAACATTTGTTCTGATCTGTGCATGGGTAGTCCCATAAAAACATGTCCGAAAGGATAAGTTCCATAGTCAGCTCGTCTGGTAATCGCTCATTCATGAGCGATGTTAGTTCGTCACCGAGTAGTCCATCTGGTTTGTTTCCTTTATAATTCGCGACTTACGTTTATAGCACACAGGGTTGTCGGCCCATTGTACGCTATTGTGATTAGCTTTTTCACCGCACATCGGCAGCCAATCGTCGGCCAAAATTGACTCCTTCGATTTGCACTTATTTCTAGCAATACAACAGGTGTAATGTTAAATTGTGTTCATTATTTAGGTGAGATCGCACCAATATACAAATGTTTCACCCAAACCCGCCACTAGCCGACACAACCAACCAGCAAGGGCCATACCACAAGCATAGCTTGCCAACACCGTACCAGATTAGTACACCAGTATGATAGAGGGTCTAGCCCCAACATTCACATAGAGTTGCATGATGATGGTTATTAAGATTATTTGCATGCAATGGAATTTGCAAGGAACATACAATTGATGCAGAAAAAGGAGAATATATGTATAAGTACAGACAATAACGCATTATAAACAGAAAACATAATTATACGTAGATTGATCTTCTCCTTTGTAAAATAATAAATGAACGATCCTGTTCCATAACTTCTTATGTAAAATAATAAATGAACGATCCTGTTCCATAACTTCTTACTCGGTCCATGATGCTGGCTTATATTTGCTGGCATTCACTTAGAGATTTGTAACATAGAGTCCACTTAAAATGTAAGTACACGGGGGGAGAAAAAAAAAGCTTGGTACACATTTAGTCAGACCAAACTTATTTCACGAGTTGGTTGGTTGAAATCCCCTTAGGCGTTCTCTTCGTTCTTCAAGCACATAGGCCTCTTTGAAGTCGTCGATCTTGTAGTGTTGCGTGCAAGAAATGGCCAAACGGCCAAACGTGCCCACGACGTGTGTAACCACATGTTTTTCCAGGCGATACACGCAGGTCAAGTCCAGCACCAAGTCTATCCACTCCATTGTGGTAGATAGACGCCCGATCACCACCTGGTGAGCAATAGTCCCGTTGGTGTCGTTGGTGTCGTTGACAATCATCCATGGACCGCATTTTCTCCTGCTGCAACGTTTGTATGAATCATGCCTTGGGCGACCTTCTTGCGTTCCCTTCATGCCCCGGTATGCACCGCGTGCACGAAGTCGCTGTGTGCCAGCACCGAAGTGGAAGCCTCGATGTTGGGCCCCGCAAAAAAGTTGTTCTCCAGCGACGTTCACACCTCGCCTCAGTGCAGATACATCCCAAGTCGCCGGGGAGGCAGGTGCAGATGAAGAGGCTTTGTAGAGTCTCACCAGCCAGTCCTCCGTTTGGTCACATCCCACAAGTACATGGTCATGTGTCCAGGGCGATTCCCATGGCCCAGTCGTCCTTCTTGATCTCAGCAGCATTCACCAATGTGGTTGCAGTGGTTACTGCACAGCAGGTTCTATTGCAGCAGATGAGGTTGTAGTGGCTGGGTACTTTGCAGCAAACGCATTGGATGACTTTGCCAACGCAGGAGCCACAGAGACGGTAGTTGAAATGGATGGAAAAAAGAAAAAAATACATTTGGGGCACAAAAAAAAATGGTATACAAGTAGTGGATGCCAGCAACTATAACCATTGTATTTCACGTGTGCAAACCCTTCACACGCTTCTCTGAATGTCAATGTATTCAAAGGCACTTCGAGATTTCCATAGAAATCCCGTTGAAGGCCGCCATTTTCCACTCAGCCCTCTGTAACAGAGGTTACCGACTCTACCCCGAGGAGGTGGGAAAATGACTTATGTGGAAGAGGTTATAATGATCGATTCGACAAGTGTGTACGACAAACAAAAGCACATAATACACACCTGTCAAATGATCACAAGGCTGTACAGCTTGTCTGCTGGTTGCAGTTGCTGAAGCCTTTGAGACACATTTCGCATTCCACATCTATTTTTCATTTGGCTCTTTCAAGCCGACCTTTTCCGGGTTCAGTGGCCCGTCCATAACCAACGTCAAATAGTGTAATGCGCTTGATGTTTTAATCATTACGAGATTCCCATGCGGTCGCTGGTTTGACGTCACTCTGATATCCGGCACCAAAGATAAACAGAGAATGGGGGTCAATAATACCAGGACCCCCACACCGGTATAAGCCATGAGAGCCAGCCGCCATCGCCAACGATCCAGCCAGCTCCAGCGCGCCCGGCAAGCACCACCCGCCAGCCGGCCAGCAAACGCTAGCGAGCCAGAAGGCCGCCATCGCTGACTGACCAGCCAGCGAGAGCGAGCCAGGCGGCCGCCATCGCCGACGGACCAGCCAGCACCAGCGAGCCAGGCGTGTACTTGGTGCCCCATTGTGTCGTCGCCCTGCTGCCAGGCACCGTTGGCAACAGAGAATGGGAGTCAATAATACCAGGACCCCCACACTGGTATAAGCCATGAGAGCCAGCCACCATCGCCAACGATCCAGCCAGCTCCAGCGCACCCGGCAAGCACCACCCGCCAGCTGTCCAGCAAACGCCAGCGAGCCCGAAGGCCGCCATCGCTGGCTGACCAGCCAGCGAGAGCGAGCCAGGCGGCCGCCATCGCCAACGGACCAGCCAGCGCCAGCGAGCCAGGCGTGTACTTGGTGCCCCAAGCTGTCGTCGCCCTGCTACCAGGCACCGTTGGCAGCAGAGAGTGGCATGTGTAAACACATGCCACTCTCTGCTGCGTTTTTTTGTATTCTTTTGTATTTTTTGTTGTTGTATTTTTTGTATTTATTTTTTTTAAGACTGTTTATAAACTGCATAATTTCCACCGAACATTCTCAGGATGTCAAGGGAATACAGCAATGTTTTACGCAGGCTTGTCAGTCCCATGGCAGTCAGCACCTCATTGTTTTGCAGAGGCCACTTTCCCCTTGCCCCCACAGGAAATCCGTAGAACTTGGTGTTGCTTGTTTTTTGTTAGCTCCCTAATTTGGTCTCTTAGTGGGGAGTAATATTCAACCTTGTGCGACGCCACCTCAGTCAGTGTGCTGCACGTTCGCTCGAACCGGATGGTAACGTTAATGACAAGGGCATCCTCCCCTCTTGCAAAAACCAGGTCTGGTTTCCTCAGCTCCCCAACTTCGGTTTTGAAGCGTGGCTTCTTGTGGACAGTCTATCCCAATCTTGCGGCTTCTGTCGCTAGGATGTCACTGATCTTGTTGTGACACGCTATCCTAGCTTTCTGGACGGCAGGACACTGGCCTAAAATGTGCGATATAGATTCTAATCTTACGGAGCATTTTCTGCAAGTACGCAGGGCACCTTTTCTCTACTCCTGTTAATGCTCTCCCTTGTTGGGTATATATTGCTTCGTAGTTGTAATGCAGCAATATAGTAGCACTGTTTCATGCCACTGCACCGGCCTAACCAAGCATTACTGACTTTGTCCCTTACAAAATTTTCTATACCGACACCCTGGACTGGTTTATCGCACCATCTTTGGAGCTCAAGCTGTCTCCAGTCACATGGTCTTCGGTCTACCGGATGTTTAGATTCCAATTCTGTTAGAATAAAAGTTGGCATAGCATCACTTTCACCGCCGGCCCTTACCCACAAGCTCCGGAATCTTCCTCGGCACCTAGTATGGACACTATATTGCGGGTAATCGCATCTGTAGAGTTCGCAATGCGATGTAGTCTCCTCGCCTAAATGGATGGGATCATACTCTCAAGTTTCATGATGCCGAGGCCTCCATCTCGAGTTCTGGAATATAGCATCCCGTCGCAGAAGCTGGTAGATGGAGCCATTTCTTTATTGCGTTTCTTATTGCCTGGTCCAACAGTCGTAGGGTTGACAATTTGCAGTCTGCATGGTCTGTGGGATACAATAACCTGGGGAGAGCATAAACATTGAGGAGCTCCACCTTCTGAGTTGGTTTGAGTGGTGCCTCATCAATTTTGGAGATCCAGCTGTTTAATTGTACGGTCAATTTTGGCTGCAGAATGCCAGTCCAAGGGCTGATTTTTAATCCGAGATATTTTGCTGATTCATCCGGTTGAACCATGTGGACCTGCGCACTTGATATCATCCATGGGTCACAGTTGTTCACCGTGTAAGAATCTTTGGTAGGGCGTAGCATGAAGCCCTGGCACTTTTTGGGTTGAATCTCAAGTCCCGACAGTTTGCAGAATGATTCAAGAATAGCTATGTTGGTAGCCATTCCCTCCCAGGATTCACTGACCAACACCAATTCATCTGCAAATGCAAGCGAGGTAACACAGTCAGCGTCGATGTAGTATCCTACTCAGTGTGTTTCCAAGGCACATATCAGTGGGTCCATTGCGAGATTGAACAGCAGTGGTGACATCGGTTCGCCCTGGTTCACACCAACTTGGATGTTGATGTCCCGTGTCGAGATGTCGTTGTTTTTAAATGAGGTTGTGCAGGTCTCGTAGGCGTTCTGAATGATGCTCACGATGTGCTCATCCACTTTCCGTTGTCTCAGTACCCACAAAATGTGCGCATGGGACACGGAATCGAATGCTTTTGCTACATCAATGAACACCACTGCCAACGGTTTGTGCGATCTTTTTGCATGCTTAATGAGGTCCTGTAGTACCCTAAGGTTTTCTGAGCAGCCAGATGCAGTTATAAATCCACGTTGTCATGGGTTGAGCGGGCATGCGCGTCCCAGTCGTGCAGTCAGAATTCTTGAGAACCTCACGACCATGGAGCCAATAGTAATCGGTCTCCAGTTTCCCAGATCTTTCAGCAGTTCCTCGTTCATGACCTTCGGGATAAGAATCGATCTATTCCTCTTCATATCTCCAGGAATCACCCCTGTGACCAGCCATACGTTGAAAAGAGACGCTAGTACCCTCCCTTCCGGGTCTGCTGTGCAGTCTGGTCCTGGTGCCGATGCGTGTTTAATTGCATCGATGCCGGCCTTTAGCTCTTCCGCAGATATCATTGTTTCAAAATGTTCATTATTCGCCGAACCAGAAGACTTGAACTGTCCCAGGCCTTTGAATGCAAAGACAGTTTCCCACTTTTCACGAAAAAAAACGTAGATATCGGAGGCTGGAATCCTGCATATATGTCGCTCTGTGCCGTCGAGGATCAAAGACGTTAATTTAGAACGGTTCTTAAAAAATAGTTTCTGGTGTTTCATGTAGCTGCCTTTTTTCTCAGCTCTCCTCTTCATCCATGATCTTGCAGGCATCAATCTGGGTCTGTAAATGTCTTTTTGGGGTTTTTTGCATGGAATTTTTATTTTCCGTGGTCTCATATGTTGTAGCATTGACACTGTCGCCGTTTCTATGAGGGCGTCCTGCTTTCCGTCATCTCGTAGCCAGGCCCTTATCGCGTCCACCGCAGTTTTCTCCAGGTGGCCGCCAGTCCCGTTTGAAAGCTGCTCCACCGCTTGAACAAGCTTGGCCCTTGACCCAGTTGTTGTACTCGGTGGTGTTGACGATGTCTCGAGGAAACTGGATACATTGTTTATGATCAGAGGCTTATTGTCCCCTTTCTTTTTGGTAAGGCATTGTCTCTTGTCGGCAACTTGCTTGTTGGTCTTTGATCCGAGCCCTGCTGCAATTAATTTATTAATAGTCCTTTCCCCCTGATACTGTAATTCTAGTAGGGCCAGCTGCTCCTCTTCTTCCAGCGACCAGCAGCTCCGATGTGCGCCTCTCTTCGAGGTACCCTTTGTCGCGGCCTTGATCCTCTCTTCATTACGCACTACTGGGTGAGCATGCCTCTTTTGCTGCGAAAGGCCTCTTAGAGACTCAAATCGTGACAGGCAGCACTCACATCCCCAAGGTAGGCTTTCCAAGTTAATCTTTCTTCCCCCACATTTGGGGGAATGGCACAATATTGAACTATAATTAGAGCTAGTCTTGTCACATTTCGAGCACTTAAACACCAGCGGTATTTCTCTGTGTTTGTGGATGAAGTGAGCTGAAACATTTGACGCTTTGCCCAAGTGTTCTTTACAGATATCACAAATAGTTTCAGAACAGGGCAGTTGAACTGTTACAGTGTCCTTTCTGGTGTCTGAAGGATGCTTTGCAAGCACTGGTTCCTCTACTGAATATTCGTCGTCCTCATTAGGGTCATCATGCTCAAATAGTTTACTAATTTGGGCATAACCGTCGTAATTCACCTCCTCCCTATTTAATGAAGAATTAAGGAAAGTGATGGAATGCGTAATAGTCATTTCTTGACTCTGTCTGGACATCATAGGTTTTTCAACTTTAGATGCCCAATGGACACCTTCGTACTGCGTCTGGGTTGATACTGAGACGAATAAGAGCTTCATGGGACGCCGTCGCCATGAACCCTCGGTGTTGCTTACATCTATATTTGCGGGTCTAGCTATAATGGCTGGATCGCCAACCCAAGCACCACCCATAGCACGTTGTTTCGCCAGGCCTCGTGCCAACTGGCTTGAGAACTTTAGTTTTTCAATCATAGTTTTTTGCGGCCTTTAATAATCCTGTATACTGTCCTCTATACAGGATGGGAGATGGAATAGGTGCTTTAACCTTGTTGGCCATTGTCAAGAGGATTAGATCAAGACAATGTTACCAGCGGGACCACGAGGAGGTCAAGGCCACTATGACTCTTGTTCCTTTCCCAAGGGAACGCACCGTAGCTGAGAGTCATAGTTACTCCCGCCATTTACCCGTGCTTCATTTAATTTCTTCACTTTGACATTCAGAGCACTGGGCAAAAATCACATCGTGTCAACACCCGTTCGCGAGCCATCGCGATGCTTTGTTTTAATTAAACAGTCGGATTCCCCTGGTCCGCACCAGTTATAAGCTAGATGCTAGACGCCGGCCGAGGCGATGCACCAGCCCGACACCGCACGGGGTCCTGGCACCCCGGGGAGGGGCACCGGGGCCGCTCGGCCACAGCCAATAAACCGCCGCAGCTGAGGCGCTCTGCAGGAAGGGCCCGGCAAGCATCCAAACTCGTCCCCCAGCCGTCCGAGATGACGGCGGGAGCCTCACCCAGCCGCAGCGCGCACCCAGACCCCGTTTCGCACTCGAGCCCGACCGACCCAGCCCTTAGAACCAATCCTTGTCCCGAAGTTACGGATCCGGCTTGCCGACTTCCCTTGCCTACATTGC
Organism: Entosphenus tridentatus; assembly: GCA_014621495.2. NCBI lineage: Eukaryota > Metazoa > Chordata > Hyperoartia > Petromyzontiformes > Petromyzontidae > Entosphenus > Entosphenus tridentatus. The sequence continues at coordinate 9,128 of JAAXLI020001735.1, forward strand.
TCCAACATGCCAGAGGCTGTTCACCTTGGAGACCTGCTGCGGATATGGGTACGGCCCAAAGCGAGATTCAGGGCTCTCTCCCCCGGATTTTCAAGGGCCGACGAGGGCTCACCGGACGCCGCAGGAGCCGTGGCGCTCTGCAGGGTGCAGGCCCCTATCTCGGGGTGAACCCATTCCAGGGCGCCCCTGCCCTTCACCAAGAAAAGAGAACTCTCTTCGGGGTCCCCGCCCGCATCTCCGGGCTCGTTTGCGTTACTGCACCGGGCGCCCCCCGCGAGGGGTTGCGTCCGTCTCCGCTCTGAGGGTTCGGTAATCTGGACCCGATCCCCTTTCGATCGGATGAGGGCAACGGAGGCCATCACCCGTCCCTTCGGAACGGCGTTCGCCCATCCCTTAGGACCGACTGACCCATGTCCAAGTGCTGTTCACATGGAACCCTTCTCCACTTCGGCCTTCAAAGTTCTCGTTTGAATATTTGCTACTACCACCAAGATCTGCACCTGCGGCGGCTCCACCCAGGCCCTCGCCCTAGGCTTCCGCGCTTACCACAGCGGCCCTCCTACTCGTCGCGACATAGCGCTCCCCGCGCTCTCATGGCCGGCGACGGCCGGGTATGGGCCCGACACTCCAGCGCCATCCATTTTCAGGGCTAGTTGATTTGGCAGGTGAGTTGATACACACTCCTTAGCGGATTCCGACTTCCATGGCCACCGCCCTGCTGTCTATATCGACCAACACCTTTTCTGGGGTCTGATGAGCGTCGTCGTGGGGCGCCTTAACCCGGCGCTTGGTTCATCCCGCAGTGCCAGTTCTGCTTACCAAAAGTGGCCCACTGGCTCCAAGCCAGCGAGTCGGGCATCTTACCCATTTAAAGTTTGAGATTAGGTTGAGATCGTTTTGGCCCCAAGACCTCTAATCATTCGCTTTACCGGATAAAACTGCTCCTGCCGAGCACCAGCTATCCTGAGGGAAATTTCGGAGGCAACCAGCTACTAGATGGTTCGATTAGTTTTTCGCCCCTATACCCAGGTTGGACGATCGATTTGCACGTCAGAACCGCTACGGGCCTCCACCAGAGTTTCCTCTGGCCTCGCCCTGCCCAGGCATAGTTCACCATCTTTCGGGTCCCAACACGTATGCTCTCGCTCCACCTCCCCAACGCAGCGGGCGAGGCGGGCTGGCAGTGCACCGCCCGCTCCAAGGCGCGGGCGGATCCCACCTCGGCCGGCGACGAATCCGGCCTTGACCTTCATTGCGCCGCGGGATTTCGACGCTCCCCTGGACTCGCGCACGTGTTAGACTCCTTGGTCCGTGTTTCAAGACAGGTCGGGTGGGTGGCCGACCCTCACCGCAGACCCCAGGCACCTGCAGTCGGTGGCATACCCGCAGCCGAGCACCGAGCCGTGGTCGGTGACGCACTGGGAACAGTCCGCACCGGTCTACGGACCCGGCGGGGAGCGGGGCACCTCGGCCCCGCCACTGCGGCAGGGGACGCGTTTCCACGTACCCCACCAAAGAGCGGAGCGGGCGCAGTGGCGGTCTCTCTCCCTCGGTCACAGGGCGGACGAACACCATCCCACCAGGGGCCAGCCGGAGGCACAAAACCTCTGGCCTGCAGACCTCACGGCGATCCTGGCCGCCCCGAAAACCGGTCGCGGCGCACCATCAGCACGGAGGAAGTGTGCCAGGCGCCGGCCGGCTACACCGAGCACTGCGGTCCACTAGGTGCACATGCCCGCCGCGAGCAGCGGGGAGCATGGCCACGGTGAATCCGTTCGTATGGCACCAGCGGCCGGCCCTTGAGCGCCACGGCTGAATCCTCTGGGCGGACTGCGCGGACCCCACCCGTTTACCTCTCGACGGTTTCACGTCCTCTTGAACTCTCTCTTCAGAGTTATTTTCAACTTTCCCTCATGGTACTTGTCGTCTATCGGTCTCATGCCCGTATTTAGCCTTAGATGGAGTTTACCACCCGCTTTGGGCTGCATTCACAAACAACCCGACTCCAGGGAGAAGCTCGACCCGGCGCGCCGGGGGCCACCACCGGCCTGACACTGTCCTCGGGAGGAGGCCTCAATCAGAAGGACTTGGGCCCCCGAGCAGCACCGAGCAGGCGCTCTCCCATACGCCACAACTCCCGCGCCCACCGCAGCAGCCGGGGATTCGGCGATGGGCTCTTCCCTGTTCACTCGTCGTTACTGGGGGAATCCTGGTTAGTTTATTTTCCTCCGCTTAGTAATATGCCTAAATTCAGTGGGTCACCACGTCTGATCTGAGGTCGCACTGACGAGACTAGGCTCTAGGGAAAAATGTCTCGGGTGTGGACCAATCAATGTCAAAGACAGTGCATACATTATCAGAGTTATGTTTTTTGTTTGCATCATGACTGCAGGTATTGTGGTCTATGCAAACATCACTCCTCGTAAAAAAAGGTGTCAGTTTTGTTGCCAGATAAAAGGGTAAAAAACCAATTATCATATTTTTTACTGGCAAATGAGGTACCAATGGTGTAAATGCTTACCCCGAGCTCTCATACTCTGATGGTGCATTGTCTTTGAGTTGTGCACCTTTTGGCGTCATCTGGTCCAACCCATGTGAGACTAGCTCTAAGGAAAGCTATCTCGGGTGTGGACCAATCAACTTCAAGGACAGTGCATACATTATCAGAGTTATGTTTTTTGTTTGCATTATGACTGCAGGTATTGTGGTCTATGCAAACATGACTCCTCGTAAAAAAGGTGTCAGTTTTGTTGCCAGATAAAAGGGTATAAAAACAAGTATATTTTTTACTGGCAAATGAGGTACCAATGATGTAAATGCTTACCCCGAGCTCTCATACTCTGATGGTGCATTGTCTTTGAGTTGTGTGCCTTTTGGCGTCATCTGGTCCAACCCATGTGAGACTAGCTCTAAGGAAAGCTATCTCGGGTGTGGACCAATCAACTTCAAGGACAGTGCATACAGTATCAGAGTTATGTTTTTTGTTTGTATTATGACTGCAGGTATTGTGGTCTATGCAAACATGACTCCTCGTAAAAAAAGGTGTCAGTTTTGTTGCCAGATAATAGGGTAAAAAAACAATTATCATATACAACACACCCATGGTTGATGTCGGTGCCTGCTGGCAAGCTTCTGCGTCGCAAGCCAAGTCGCAAGACTGAGCAAGACTGACCCTCGCGAGACTGAATTGCATGGTGTGTGTTTGTGCTTAAACAAAGAACATGAAACTCCCTCCCCTCTCTGTGCGTCTCTTACGAGAGAAAAAGACAAACAGATGCCCTCTGTCATGTCCTCTCTCCACGGCCGCCCTGACTCCCCCCTCCTTCTTAGTGTTTGTTATCTCGAGGCCAGGCACCCCTCATACGTATTTATGGCTGCCATGTGTTTGTGTCGAATTGTTGGAAGACAAAGGAGGCTTGGTTCTATGGAAAACATATTACGTGGTCTTGTGTGTGTCGGATTTATTCCTTGTATCTCTTATGAGTTACCCCCGGTCTTAATATATCTTGGTTATTATTCGGTTCATGTTTAATCAATATTCGTAATGCTCCTCGTTACGTCATTATTTTTAGGGTTTTGCCAAGCTTTGTTATAAGTCTGTCTCCAGGGATTAGTGTTTTATTTTGAGTTATATTTTGATACTGGAGGAATAGTTTTAGCTTCGACTTAAGTTTTCGTGATGGCAGGGGCTCGTGTATTTGGTTCATTTGGAGAAGTTACATAGATAGAAACATGCCATACAAAATAATATATGAGTTGAATAAGGGTGAAATAAAAAAGTAACGATGATAAAACCACTGATATAGACTGCCAGCCTACAACGCGGATTTGTTCTTTTTGCTGCGTTTCAAATCTTTATCGTTAAAGAAGATGCGAGTTGTAAGGTTGTTTGTCTCTGCTCTGCGTGTGTGTGTTTTTCTCTGGCCCTGCATATTTATTTATGAACCGTCCAGAACGTTTTGGGAAGGTCTGGGTCATATGCCCATTGTCAATCTGGAGATTTCCAGATAGTCGCTAACCTTCCTCCGCCATGAATTTATTATTTAATGGCATTTTACCTCAAAATGCTGGGTGCTTGTCAGGGGTAGCGAGGTTAAATGTTTGTTTTCATTATTTATTTTAAAAAAATATTGGCCGAATTATTCTTGATATGAATTTTGGAAAAAGGCATATCCAACATTCCGCCCTTTTAAAAATGAGCAGTGGTCAAATTGGCCACGGGTTATTTTTAAACAAAATAAATGCCTTTTTCCATTATGAACTCTCAATTGTCAAGTTTCGGCTGCTATTTCCTTACAACGCGCGTGTATGTATCACAAACTTAGCATGGTTACATTTGAAATAAGCAAACAAATTTTAAACATCAAGGCCACATGTTACATCGTTTCTTAACCATCATAGCTATTGTGATTTTTGTTTTAGTTCCTGGGAAACGCTAGGTACTGTAGCAGTTTCGAACACACTTGTGCATTGTCTTCCTCATGTTACCTCCTTGCCACATTTTTACCAAGTTATTAGTGTCTGGTTTGCCACTTTTCATTAAGAGTGTTGATTCCCACGCAATGTCTTTCAGACTTGGTTCATTTATGCATTTTCATGATCATTATCAATATTTCGATTTAAAGCTTTCGTGACTGCAGGGATTCATCTTCTTGGTTCTTTCGGTAAAGTCACGTAGAATGGAAATAATAAAATAATAAAAATAAAACATAATTAAATAATTCTCACGTTTCGGCCACAACGCAAGCAGCCGTCCTCAGGTGAAGAACAGGTCTGTCGATAAGACAGAGTCTGAATGACACGTCCCAGGCTTGGAGCGTCTATTTAAGCTGGGAGAAAGGAGGAAGAGCGACCTTGACAAAATAATTTGCATTATCAAGAGGATTTTTTAGCATACTAGCGGTGAGTACCCAGCGTTGCCCACGCAAAAAAGGCAGACAAATGTAGTTACACACACAAATCGACTGACACACACACGTAGAGTTACACACACATATCGACTCACACATACATACATAGACTGAACAACAACAATCGCCATTCGCCAGTAAGTGGCGGTGACGTCACCACAACCCTTGTACCAGGCTATGTGCACCTTGAGGCCACGTAAAGTGTCGAACGCCCGCTGGCAGGAAGTAACGGGGCAGACCCAGATGGCACAGGTCGACTGAGACGACTGGCTGATGCACCACCTGTGCCCCCTACTGTGGCAACTTGCTGTGCTTTAGCCAGCCGGCGCTCCGCTCGTTGTTGTGAGCGTCGCTCCTCCACCCTCCGTTGTTGTTGGAGGGCGACTGCCTCCAACTGCCCAGTAGCGTCCTTCAGGAGGCTCCTCCACAGAGGCCGATCTTGACACGGCTGGTTCCAGTCATCGGCAAGTCGACTCAGCTCCATGTCCTCCTGTACCACATCACTCCATGTCTTCTCTAGCCCGTGCCGGGCTGTTTAGCCCCCTCGATCCGGCCAAACAAAAGATGTTTAGGCATGCAGTGTCTGGCCATGCGGGCTACATGGTTCAGGCAACGCAGCCTTACCTGGCGGAGGAGCTCACCGATGGGACTTTGTCAAGATCTTTCAAGGATTTGTGAGCTCACACAATGCAGCCTGGTTAAATCCAGGATGGTTCGCAGGCAGGCCATCCTAAATGTTTCTAACCGGCGAAGATGTTCCATTAGGGGGGCGCAAGCATAGAGAAGGGAGGGAATGACCATGGCCGAGAAGACCTGAAGCTTCATGCGGAGTGATAGACCAGGTAGCTTCCACACAGTGTTACGCAACCAATGAAAAGATAATGTGGCTCGACTGTTTCGAAGTGAGACCTCTGCTTCTAAACCAGAGCCGGTCATTAGCACACTGGCAAGGTATGGGAAACTCTCCACTGTCTCCACAACTGCCCCAACACCAATTGGAAGTTGTGGGGGTGGAGTGTCCGATGGTAGAAAATACCCAGGCAGGTGCTTAGTTTTGGTGGGGCTGATGGTAGGGCCCCACCTCTTGGTGGCAAGCTCCAGGTTCAGCAGCAGCACCTCGAACTCCTCCTCTGAGTGAGCAGCAATTAGCAGATCATCGGCATACGTAACGTGGTTGAGCAATAGGGAGCCATCCCTTGACCACACTCGGGCATCGATCAGCCTCCCATTGTATCTGTACCAGATGGAAATTCTAGCGGTACAGCCATTGATGGCTTCACGAACTACGTGGTCCAAATATATGTAAAATAATGTGGGAGCCAGAGGACATCCCTGTTGCACCCCAAGGTGTACAGGGAATGGCTCTGACTCACGGCCACGTAGTTTGATGTGGGGCTGCTCACCATCATGAAGGTCTCATAGGCCTTGAGCAGGTCAATAAAGCACACACATGGACTAAGACGCACACATGGGCCTACAGACACACGAAGAAATGGACTTACACTGACTAACATGGAGACATGCACACACAGCAATTAACACACACGCACATGGACTCAGACACACACACACATATGGACTCACACACAAACACATCAACTTACACACACACATATGGACTGACACACACATAGACATCCACTTGAGATACACACGCATGGAGTTACACACACATGGACGTACACACATACAGCGACTCACATATATACATAGAGTGACATGCACATTGCCGTACACACACATACAGACTGTCACACATAGACATCTACTTGAGATATACATACATGGAGTTACACACATATATCGATGTCCACACATACAGCGAGTCACACACAGACATACGTGGACTCACACACACATTGACGTAAATGCACAAGTACTTACACACATATGGACTAAGACACACACACATGGACTTAGACACACATAGATAGACTGACACACAGCCCTACACACATACACTTGTGACATACAGACATCTACTTGAGATACACAGACATGGATGAACACACACACATGGACTCACACAAATGCATTGACTTACACACATGGACTGACACACACATACACATGGACGTACATGGCCACATCACAGACTGGCAGACCATCGCAGCATCATAAAAGCGCAGCAAAAAAAGGGAAAATTTAGCAAGCTATAAATAAAGAGTTTTGTGCACACAAACATTATTATTGTAATATATCGCAACGTATTTGTTTGATAATAGTAAGCGAATCAACGCGAGTTCTTTTCTGCACACAAACATTATTATAGTAATGTTTGTCAACTAAATGTGTTTAATAATAGAAAACATTGGACTTGATTTGTTAGTGTAAGAAGCTTGGAAATTTGTACTTACCAAAGGCGTGTTGAGACCTTGTGCCATGCGTAGCCCCCTCCTGGCATACATTGGTGAGGCTGTGGAGTTGGCACGTTGCCAGGCTAGGGGCTGGGCCGCTATCCCCCCCCAGCATCCCCCGCCCGTGCAAGAATAATGTTATGTCAGCAGTAAAATATTATCTAAGGAGTCTGTAGTATAAACTGGACACATCGTGTTGGGGGGAGGGGGGCGAAGAGGACGTGACACTGTGAAGAAATATCGGCAGCGGTATGTGTGTATGTGTTGGCTTTAAACGCGTAAAAAGAAATGTCCCCGTGAGATGGAGCCAAGGCCCACCCCCCCCACGCGTTGCTCGGGCGAAAAAGGCAGACACATGTAGTTACACACGCAAATCCATTGATACACATACATAGAGTTACACGCACAAATGGGCTCACACATACATACATAGACTGAACAACAACCGCCATTCGCCACTAAGTGGCGGTGACGTCACAACAATGCTTGTGCCAGGCTATGTGCACCTTGAGGCCACGTGAAGTGTCGAACGTCCGCTGGCAAGAGGTCACGGGGCAAACCCAGATGGCACAGGTCGACTGACTGAGATGACTGGCTGATGCACCACCCGTGGCCCCTGCTGTGGCAACTTTCTGTGCTTTAGCCACCCGGCGCTCCGCTCGTTGTTGTGAGCGTCGCTCCTCCGTTCTCCATTGTTGTTTGAGGGTGACTGCCTCCAACTGGCCAGTAGCGTTCTTCAGGAGCCTCCTCCACAGTGGCCGATCTTGACACGGCTGGTACCAGTCATCCGCAAGTGGACTCAGCTCCAAGTCCTCCTGTAGCACATCACTCCATGTCTTCTCCAGCCCGTGCTGCGCCCGTTTAGCCTCCTCGATCCGGCGGAACAAAAGCTGTTTAGGCATGCGGTGGCTGGCCATGCGGGCTACATGACTCAGGCAACGCAGCCTTGCCTGCCGGAGGTCACCGATGGGACTTTGTCCACATCTTTCAAGGATTTGTGAGCTCCTCACACAATGCAGCCTGGTTAAACCCAGCATGGATCGTAGGCAGGCCAGCCTAAATGTTTCTAACCGGCGAAGATGTTCCATTAGGGGGGTCCAAGTTTCGCAAACGTAGAGAAGGGAGGGAATGACCATTGCCGTACACACACATACACATATGGACTGTGACACACAGATATCTACTTTAGATACACAGACATGGATTAACACACATATGGACTCACACACAGACGCATTGACTTACACACACACATGTATAGACTTACACACACATGTGGACTAACACACACACACATATGGACTGACATACACATCGACGTACACGCACACAGATCGACTGACACACACACATGGACTAACACACACACATAAATACTTTGACGTTGTTCGTTCGAAAGAGACACCCACATGGAGTTAAAGACACGCATGGCTCTACACGCACACATGGACTCAAAGACACACATGGACTCACACACACACATCGACGGGTACAGAAATCCCCGATGATGGCACAGCTATCAGTATCGCAGTACTACGTATGAGTAAATAGCGTGACGTGAGTGATGGAAACAATAGAAATGCATTTAAGAAATAAGTAGAAATGACAGACTGGCAGTAGACTGTGGCAGCGTTATATAAGTGCAGCAAAAAAAGTGGAAATTGAGCAACCCAAAAATCTAGAAAGAGTTTTGTGTACACAAACATAATTTTTGTAACATGTGAATTTGTTTCATAATGGTAAACAATGAAGCTGAGTTGTTATCTTCACAAAAACATAATTATTCTAATGTTTGTCAACGGATGTGTGTTAACAATAGTAAATAATGGACTTGAGTTGTTAGCTTAAGAAGCAAGGAACTTTGTATTTACCATAGCCATGTTGAGGCCTTGTGCCATGCCTAGTCCCCGTCCTGGCCTACATTGGCGAGGCGGCGGCGTTGGCACATTGCCAGGCTAGGGGCTGGGCCGCTACCCCCCCTCCCCGCAGCATCCCCCGCCCGTGCAAGAATAATGTTATGTAAGCACTAAAATATAATTATCTACGGAGTCTGTACTATAAACTGGACGCATCGTGTTAGGGGGGGGCGAAGAGGACATTACACTGTGAAGAAATATCCGCAGCGTGATGTGTGTATGTGTTGGCTGTAAAACGCGTAAAAGAAAATGTCCCCGTGAGCCCGAGCGAACGCGCAACTTGGTAGGGTCCGCCCCCCCCCCCCACGCAATTGTTGTCAGTTGGTACGGTCGATGTCGGGCAATAACTAAATAATTAATAATAGAAACGGCACAAATGTGTTAATTAAACTACTTTAAAGTTTAGGGATGGGAAAACGAAATACCCTATTCCTACCGCGGGGCTTAGGGCGTGCCGCCTGGCAATTTTTTTTCTCCATACTGCCCACCGTCCGAGAGCCAAATCCCTCGCAAGCGCGAGCGCGCGGAGCCTTTTATATATAAATAAGAATAAAATAATAAATAATAAATATAAGATAAGATAGCGGAAGTACCCGGCGTTGCCCGGGTGAAAATTATATTTCTTAAAAACCTTACATATATACACAGATACTAAAGTATTGTCAAAGCCTGGTGGGCTTTGACAATACTCCCCACTCACGCTCACCACTCACCCTCACCACTCACCCTCTCCCTCACCACTCACGCTTACCACTCACCCTCACCACCACCACTCACCCTCACCACTCACGCTCACATCTCACCCTCTCCCTCTCCACTCACCCTCACCACTCACCCTCACTACTCACTAATCACCCTCACCACTCACCGTCACCACTCACCCTCACTACTCACAACTCACCTTCACCACTCACCTTCACCACTGACCCTCACCACTCACCCTCACCACTCACCACTCATCCCCACCACTCACCCCTAACCACTCACCCTCACTACTCACCATCACCACTTACCCTCACCACTCACCATTCACCACTCAACCTCACCACTCACCCTCACCACTAACCCTCACCCTCACCACTCACCCTTACCACTCACCCTCACCCTCACTACTCACCACTCACCCTCACCACTCACCCTCACCACTCACCCTCATCATTCACCACTCACGCTCACCACTCACCCTCACCACTCACCCTCACGACTCACCTCACCCTCACCACCACCACTCACCCCTCACCACTAACCCTCACCACTCACCCTCACCACTCACCCTCACCACTAACCCTGACCCCTCACCACTGACCACTCACCCTCCCCACTCACCCTCACCACTCACCCTTCCTACTCACCACTCAACCTCACCACTCACCCTCACCACTCACCCTCCCAACTAACCCTCACCCTCACCACTCACCCT